>OZ012739.1:22907673-22948288 GCA_963859935.3 Lathyrus sativus
GGACGCAGTTAAAAAATACTTTGCTTAAAATGACCCGCTGGAAAGAAAAAGAGTATCCAGGCAAAAATGGGGCATCCCGGCGAACCATAAAAAAAGGGAAAAGGTTCGGGCAAAAATTAGGGATATAAAAGAAAAGAATTTACACCCGCAAAGTCGAAAACCTGGAAGGGCGACTTTGGCAAAAAAGGGTATCCCGGTGAATCGAAAACCCGGAAGGGCGATTCAGGCAAAAGTTAGGGATTTGAAAAAGCAAATGACTGCGTTCCGCGTATGGACTTTCATTGTTTAGTGGTTTGGAAGACCTGAGGGCCGTTTATCTGAATCAATCTCTTCTGAAGCTGAAGCGTCGGAGAAGTATCGAAGTCGAGTGGGTCATACAGGGATTAACTCATGGTGTTCGTCTACGCCGCATTGCCGACATTTGTGTATATATTGATGTATATTTATGTTTTATTTGCGCAGCTTCCTCATTCCAGGAGCTTGCATCTGTTGTAAAACATTTTTGCCCATTCAGGGGTCCGTTATCAATAAAATGTATACTATTCAGCAATTCTGTTTGTTTGTTTAGCATCTATCTGCTTTGTTTGCGAAAAAGAACGCCGATGTTTTTGATAAAATGCGCATACATAAACTTACTGGCCCAGGCCACTGATTGTTGAAACAATGAATTACTTGAACATTATCACGAGATGATAACCTTGATAGGTCCCGTTGAGAAGGGTATCTTGTCTGTTTGTTTGTGTTGTTGCAGGTATAGCATATTCCAGGCAGTACGCCGTGTGCGTCCCCAAGCAGGATGATTCCTTCTTCTCCAGCAAAGTTCAGCAGCCTCTCCCCATGGAGTATGAACATGAGATCGAGAGCATTGATATGTCTCCCCGAGCAGAGGAGATTCTCTCTCTCCAATCAGATGCATTCTGAAGGAACGTCATCTCCCCAGCTGAGTCATACACTGAAGTGTGCAGCTTCCGATAGCTCAGACTGAAGTCTTCAGCGGAATTAAAACTCCCCACAGAGTCATAGTCCCCCCTGTAAGCAGGATGATTCCTTCTTCCCCAGCCGAATTTGAAGTTCCCCAAGAGAGCCGAGTCTTGGGAAGCCGTTTGGGCCATGATTGGTTTTCCCTAGTAGAATGTTGAGTAGCTGATGATGTATTTCCCCCACCGGAGTCGTTATCTCCAGGAAAGTTTTGCCGCGAAGGCCGTGCAGTTTATTTTTGCGATTGACATTGTGTTCCTCAGCAGTTGTGGTTTAAATACCCAGTTGAGCGGGTTCAAGTTCTCGGAGAGCTTTATTCCCCCTGCAGCAGTCGACTGAAGTTCGTTTCCCCGGGCGGAGTCCAATTGAGATCGGTGTGACTTCTTCTCCTCGGCAGGATGATTCCTTCTTTCACCCGAGTGGTTCTTTCTCCTTGACAGGAGGATTCTCCTTTCAACATTTATTTTGCTGATGGGGTTGTAGCATTTTGCATGATTGCATAACATCTACCCTAAATGCGTAACATTTCCACCGTGTGGAGCATTACGCCATTGTCAAAGCATATGCATATGAAGCATGAGCTAGGTCGTTACCGTTCTTGTTTCACAGGTGTTCCCCGATAGGGTGTTTGCTCAGGATGATTCCTGAAATCTCAGAAGAGTTGTTTGGCCCAAGATGATTCTTGAATTCCCCCAGCAAAGTCGTCTGCCCAAGATGACTCTTGAATTCTCCAGCGAAGGTGTTTGCTTAAGATGATTCTTAAAATCCCCAGTGAAGTCGCCAGAGAGGGCTGCTCAAGTTGATACTTAGAGTCCCCGGCAGAGTGTTTGCTTAGGATGATTCCTGAAATCTCCAGAAGAGTTATTGGTTCAGGATGATTCTTGAAGTCCCCGACGAAGTTGTTTGTTCAAGATGATTCTTGATTTCCTCAGCAGAGATGATTCATCCAGAATGATTTCTGGATCCCCGAAGCAGAGTTACTTGATAGTTTTCCAGAATCCCCAGCGGAGATGTGTCGTCCCCAACAGGTTTTAAACAGAGAAGTTGAAATTTCCTTAAAGACTTGATGATTGAAGTCCGACAGCAGTGCCAAAACCCCAGACTTACTGATGAATTCCAACTGTGATGTCAAAGTAGTTCTCCCAGCTGACGCGGAGTGCCTGGCGGTGAAATATCAGACATCCTTATTGGTTCATGATTGACTGAGGATTCTATTCTCGGCTTACTGCCGGAGTCCGGCTGATGTCTGAAAGTTCTTTGAATGCCCGACGGTATAAATAGCTTGATTGTTAAAAGTTCCTAATGTCATGATGAGTCCCGAGGAACCCTTCTGCCACAATGCCGCAGAGTGCCTGAAGGAAATATCAGCTATGTATCGCCGGTTACCAAGTAACTGGTGATCCTTCGATGACTTGAGGACGAGTATCTACAACAAAATCAGATGATTACCCTGACAGAGATTAGACCCTTCACCGGTTACCGTGTGACCATTCCCCAGCAGAGTTGTTGTGCAACTGTCATGCTCAGTGTCGAAGATGTTCCTACCAACCGGAGTACCGTTTACCCGTACGGTTGGCAAATCATCCGTTACCGTGTAACCAGTGATCCCTCAATGATTTAAGGACGCAGTGATATTAGATAAATCAGAGAATCATCCTGACGGGGATTCAGATCAGTGTTTCTCCAGCTAGTTGTCATGCAGCTATCATTTCAGTTTCCGAAGATTTGTCCCCATCAGAGTACCGTGTACTTGTGCAGCTGGAAAATTTCCGAGTTTGTTGGTATTCAACCGTATTTTACCTTGATTGTTTGAGAGCCGTTCACTTCTCACCCAGTCAGGTCCAAGCCGTTTGAATAGGGGCAGCTGTTGCACCCCAAAATTTGCCCAACATTTCTTTACCTAGCTTGTGTTTCATTTCATTCACATTAGCATTATCATTTGCATTTCATTGAGATGTATGCAGGAGATCAAGAGGTATGATTACCAATAAAGGCTACACAAGAGTTTGAAATAAGTTAAGAAGGTTATTCAAATGCTCAAGGGTTGATATCCTTGTCAGAGAAGTTGAAAGATCCTCAGAAAGGGTGGTTGAAACCAAGAGGGTGTGTCTCCTAACTTGAGAGTTGTGGGAAGCCATCAGATGATTTTGAAGTCATGAAGTTAGACTTGAGGTCTTGAGAGAGCTCATGAGAAGTGTTGAAGATAACTTTGAGGCCTAGTCAGGTCATTATGCAAGATTAAGAAGGCTCAGCTATGAGTGGTGCAACTAGGGTTTTGACTGGGTCAACCCTAAGTCAACTGATGATTTGGAGAAGGATGAGACCTAAACCAAGAGCCATGTGATCATGGATTTATGCATTAAGATGTTCTAAGGATGGTTCCAAGGTCAACTCATCATGATTGAAGAGTTTGAGAAGTTTCAAGCTAGGGTTTCCAAGGCTTGATAGTGTAAAATCCCCTAGTTTGACCCTTATTTTCAAGGCAATTTAGCTCAAGATTTGATTGACATCTCATCTTGCCCCCAACATGAGTGTTATATAGCATGATCTTAGCTTTAATTTGAGTGCTAGAAGTCCTTGATAGGATTTGTAGAACTCAAGTTATGGCTCAGACAAGTTACAAGTCATCTGAGGAATGTGAATTTGGAGCTTGAAAGTTACCCAACTTGCATGAAACGTTTGCCCTAGAAGGATGATTCCTATGAACTTTTGGTCAACATGAATGTTGTTCCTTATTCTCTTAGCTTTCTAGAGAGTACTATAAGTCCTTGATAGAATTTGTAGAACTCAAGTTATGGCTTTGACAAGTCAAGGGTATTTTGGACATCTGGACATTACAGGTCATTTCAATCATAAGTCCATAACTCCTATTTGCAAGCTTCAAATGGGAAAATGTTCAACATCAAACTTGTTCAAAATGATGTTTTGAGGCTAGACAAGTGGTCATGAGAGGTTGGAATTGCTTGTAACTCAAAATTGCAAAATTGGCTTAAAAAGGAAGAATTAAAGTTCATTAAAAGGACCAAATTTGTGATTTTTCATTTGGTGACCAAATGAGACAAACCTATATGTCATTTTGATCAGAAATGACATTTTAAAGACAATGGCAATAGCAATTTTCTCATTTGAGGTCAAAATCATGGAGTTGTATTTTGTTACTTAAGACTTAAGTTACATAAGCCAAACTACACACAAGTGCAAAACCAAGGTGCTAACACATTCAAACACCTTCATAATCTCATTTGAGGAGAATTTGGATGAGAATGAGGGCAAATGCAAGTTGTTAGCAGAACTGAGATGAGGATGGCATGAGATTGAATTTTCCATGACATGAGATATTGAAATTATCATTAGATTGATCTAGAGCTTTCTAGATCATTCATTCATGTCCTATATATGATTATGAAGTGATTCAGAGCCAAGGTTGGTGAGAATTGAGGGAGAATAGTGAGATTGAACTTTGAAATTTCTTCTTGCAAATCCAATTCTGTTACAAGGTTTGGATCAGTTTTCAATCCATTCTTTTGCTCCCAATAGCTTGCTCTAGGGTTAGTGATTGATCCCAGATTGAATCCAAGGCAAGATCGTGGAAGAATTGGGAGTTGGCACTTGGAATTCTTCATCAGCAACTCAGAATCGGGTTCAAGAATTCAAGGCATTTCAATCAAGTTTGTTGCATACAGAAGCTAGGTCATACTCCACTAAAGGAATTTGGAGCTTATTGAAGGTTGATTTGAAGATTTAACCACTCTGTTCATCAAGAATTTGCAGGTATGTACTTTTCATCGTGCAGCTTAATTTAAGCATAATCAATAGGAATTGTTAAGTTAGATGTGGTGTAGATTGTTAGTAAAAGCTTTCTGGTAGCAATTGGATTGATTTAGAGACAAAAGCTTAGGCTACCAATTTTCTGTTCTTGATCGTATCTTGATGATTCTTGAGAGTTAATCTTAATTTGATAGCTAGATCAACTCAGTGAAGCATGGTGATGATGTTAGACACCATAATTTTAAATTTGGTGAGATTTGATTCTTGAGTGATGTCTGAGATTTTAATCATGATTTGAGTTAGGATGAGTTTCAATGTTATTTATTAGCATGGTTAGATTCAGTGGGAAAAATGGAGTGGATTAGTGTATTCATGTGAGAGTTTTGATGGAGTATTGATGAAGTACGATTTGGGGAAGATGAAGTTGAAGCTCTGAACTTCCATGGATTCTATTTCCCTCCAACATTCAAAAGGAAGAAGATGACTAGATAGCCATTGGATCTGGGGTGAGACTTTGACCAGGTGATGATCCAAGGGCCACAAATTGATTTCATTTTGTGAAGGATTCTGATTACTTGAACGCAGCGTTTCATTAAGTTTATGGTATGGGCTAAAGTGAATTTGTTACTACTCACACCCCTGTTTGAGGCCCACTTGAGTTTTACACTGTTTTTGGTTGCTATTCGCACCAAGGTTTTTATCATTTTCCTGGGATTTTCGTATTAATTTATGATTGTGGGTGGGCCTAGCACGCGCCTTTTCTCTCCACACCCCCCCTCTGAGCCCATTAGTGAATCTGAACTAGAAACATGTGCTATTTGCCACGCTTGTTTTACCAATTTTCATTATTCTCTTTTAATTTTCTTCATTTTACATAGGTTATTGAATAATTCATAAAAAATTGAAAAATGACTCAATTAATTCCATTCTTTTTTCCATGGACTCATGATTGAATCTAGTTTTTTTAGATAAAAAATATTAACATTTCATGCATTTTTTATTTTTATTTGCATTTTTTGAATTTTAATTGGTGTTAAAATAACCATGGTTGATGCTTTATTTTGTTGAATTTGGTTTGATCATGTGGTGATGATTCTTGCCTTGATTTTTTGTGTGTAGCTAGCATAGATATGCATGTTCCCCCTAGATTTCTCTCACATTTTTGTGATGAATGTAAGTGGTAGTTTTAGGTTGAACCTTTAGGAGATCCATTTTTAGGGTTTATGGTTAATACCTTATGATTTAGGTTTTATATCTAGAACTTGGTGGATGATTCAACCTCTGAATTTTGTATGGTAGATTCATGATTGAATTAGGGTCCCATAGTTATTTTTATAGGATTTTACAATTGGTTTTAGTATTTTAGTTTAGGTGCTAACTTTAGATGATTCTAATGCACTAATCTGACTAGATTAACCCCTTAGGTTCCCTTAGAGTAAGCTTGTGTTGTTTTTACCCTTGGTGGAAGATGAAGGCAAGTTGAAGATGCAATGGAATGCTTGAAGAAGTTTGGGTGTGAAGATCTTCCCTTCTTTTGGTGTAGTGTTGATTAGGTGTTAAGATTAGGGTTTGTAGGCAGAGCTTCTAGATAGATTCTCTTCCTTCATAAACATGGAAGATGTTGATCATTTTCCATTCTTCCCTATGATGTAAGGTCCCCTTATAAAGGCCTCATCCCTTCTTTGGTAGGATGTGTGGCTCTTTACAAGTTGGTAGAACCTTTGAGGGTCCCTTTCTCTGATGACAGGATGCTTAATGGTGACCTTTGGTCTTCACTCTGCTACCAATCATCCAAACTTTGCTCTTGTTAGATGAATCTTTCTCCCTTGCTAGAGGATGGAGTTCCTTGCTTGAAGAAGTCTGAAGAGGCTAAAAGTTGATACTTCTCTGTATTTGAAGATGTCATTGAAGCTGCAGCTTGTAGATTAGGGAGACCAAGTTAATACTTATAAGGAAGAAAGAGCTGAAGCTTGAAGAAGATGAAGAGCAAGTTGATACTGGTGAGAGGAATCCATTGGAGATGGAATGAAGAAGCAAAAGCTTAAGGAAGAAGCAAGTTGATACTTGTGAGTTTAATGCTTGGAGTGCCTAAAGGAACAAATGGATACTTGCTATTGGAATTGAAGCCTGAAGGTGGAGTATGCTTTGGAGCTGAGGCTTGAAGAAGAAGGAACAAGTTGATACTTACTATTGGGATTGAAGCCTGAAGGTGGAGTATACTTTGGAGCTGAGGCTTGAAGAAGAAGGAACAAGTTGATACTTACTATTGGGATTGAAGCCTGAAGGTGGAGTATGCTTTGGAGCTGAGGCTTGAAGAAGAAGGAACAAGTTGATACTTACTATTGGGATTGAAGCCTGAAGGTGGAGTATGCTTTGGAGCTGAAGCTTGAAGAAAGGGAAGGACAAGTTGATACTTGTGTGAGGTGTTGAAGGCTTGAAGAAGCAAGTTGACACTTGCTATTGGAGATGATAGCCCTGAAGAACAGTTGCAAACTGAAGGATGAACTGCTGTCAGAGGAGCTTTGCTGTGAAGCTGTGGGAGTGGTTGATCTGCTTTCTTTTCTTGTCTGTTTGCTTGCTGTGCAACTGTATTGATGTGACTTGCTTGATTTGCTTGATGCATTAGAATAAGTCCATATTTAGATTGATTTAATCTAGGAGCATGATTGCACTAGAGGTTGAGTTGCTCCCTTTGCTTGTATTTTTACTGTATGGCTTTTGCTTGCGGGTATTCGGTAGAGCCCAACTCCCTTGCCTGTGTGGTTTTGTATTTTGCTTGATGGAATTTTACTTCACTTCTTCTGTATGATTGCAGTTATTGTGTTTGCTTGATAGCATTTTATTTTCTGTATGATTACAGCTATTCATATATGGCTTGAGGTTGAGATGAGCTTGTGGAGGCTGATGCCCCACACACATTTCCTCCCTCACTTGCGTTGCATGCATTTTACAGTTGTTTAATGTTTACTGTTTAAGCTGATGCTTTATCTGTTTATGGTTATTGTTGACATGGTCCCCTAGGAATCTCACTTCCTTTGATAAGGAAGTGATGATTAGAACTTTAGGTTGAAACCTATGCATGATAACTTCTAGGAGTTCCCTGTTTCAAACCTCAACCATAGGATGAATCCTTGGCATGACAACAGTAGGACTTGATAGTCTCTCCTGTAGTTGAACCTGTTCTTTCTTCTCATCTCAAAAAAAATCAAAATACAGTAATAAAGGTTAACTGACGTCGTACGTTACGAGCCTTAAGCTAGCTGAGAAAGGGTTGTCGGAGAGTTTCTTTTCGACAGCTTGGATGTTTAGTATGGCACCCTTTGGGTGACATGCGACGCATTCACTCTCAGGTCATAGTCTCTAGTGCGATATTAGTTGCAAACAACCATAAAAAACAGTTCTTCCGTAAAAGACAGAAAACAAACTTCAAACCTTTTTGCCCCGTGGGCCCATAAGTTAAAGGAATCTTTTTCTGAAGAAAAGAGTGTCGTTAGCTCTTAGTTCTACTGCAAACGGTAACGCTTAAGTCTCCAAGGGTCGAGCTGCATACACCAAACTGCTGGAACTGTTTGTTAACCCTACTCGAAAAAACAGATGAATCTGAATCCCCGTAATCCGTATTATCCCGAACTACGTAAGCTCTGATCTCTCAAGCCTGTTGAGAGTACGTAGGCACAATACTGATGTATTGGCGAGCCACCTTCCCCGTAACCCGTAGCTAGGCGAACTACGCAGACTCTGATTTCTCATTCTCTGATGAGAATACGTAGGCATAAAGTGCGACGCTTTGCCGAGTCATTTTCTTTTATTTTCAGACCAGCCTTGATAGGTAGATAGATAAAACCAACCCGTCAGATAAACACAACGAGCGTGGATCCTGTCGAGTACGATGGACGTGAGGGGTGCTAATACCTTCCCCTTGCGTAACCGACTCCCGAACCCAGACAATGGCTGCGATGACCTTGTCTTATACCTTTTCGTCAGGTTTCTCCGATCGTTTCCTTTCCCGTTCTGAAGGATAAATAACGAAAGGTGGCGACTCTTCTGTTTTGTCGGCACCTTATTTTCGCTGTAGCGACAGTTACCAACCTTCCCCATGGAAGTCCAGTCGTAACTGGCGTTACTAAAAATCCAATCTTTATTGGTATATTTTAGTTTGGTTGTTACCAACTTCCCAAGCTAAAGCCTAGTAGCTTGTTAGCATTCTCACATGTTTTGGTTGTCACCATGTTTTCTTTTGAAGACCAGTCATAACTGGCATCGCCTAAAAATCCAAACGTCATTGGTACCCTGACTTGGTCGTCACCATATGCTCCTTTAAGTCCAGTAGTTACTGGCATTACTTGAAATTTGGTCGTCACCAATTTCCCCAGTCGAAGTCTTGCATTACCAATTAGAGTTAAAACTTCATTTGTTATTATCTCAGGTTGGTCGTTACCATTACCTCCAGGAAGTCTAGTGGTTACTAGCACTACCTAAGTCATCTGTTTAAAACTGGGTGACATCATTATCCCCAGTGAAACCTTTCCCCCAGACAAGTCTCGGAGATCTAGTTGTCACTAGTATTTCCCATCATGTTTTGTCTTTGTTTCTTGTTCATTTCCTGAAGATCCCGTTTGAACTCTTCACTATAGGAAGTCCTCATCTGATCATCCCCAGTGAGGTTCGAGTTTTAATTCCCTAGTAAAAAGTCGCTCGTGTCCCTGGTAAAGATCTACCTTGTTCCCCGATGAAGTGTTTGCTTTTCCCAGTAAGATTTTCATCTTCGTTAGGCTTTGTGCGTCCTCATTTTTCTCCCCGTTATCACTAGTCATGTTTGAACTATTGATTGTTATACCTCGGTATTCCCCAGTGTCGGATCCACAATGCCAGGTCCTCGTGAGTAGTTACTCGTTGTTTTGTTTTCTGTCTGTTGCATATATCTTGCATCCAAGCATCATAAAGCATCATTTAGAATTCATGACACATCATGACCTGTCCTTTTGCATACCATCGAATCTAAGGAACAAAATTTTTGGTTTTTCTATATTTAAATACCTTTCACTGCGATTCTACGAGGATTGTCATCTCTCAGTTCCATCTAGTGAAGATATTTAAATAGGGGCAACTGTTGCACCCCAAATTTTTACCCCCTTATATTCTCATTATCATTTTAGGAGCATACTCATGAACTGTCTAACCTTAATCCAGTGCAAGTCTGTCTTTGTCAAATTGCAGATGAATCAGGGGTTTTGTACAGTCAAAATCGAAACTTCAGGGTTTGTGATTAGTCAATGTTTTGGGCTCATTCAAATAGGAAACAAGGTCAAGGATATTACATAATGTCAATTGAGAGGCCAATGTGAGGTTGTTACCCCAGAATTCAGAGCAGTACATTTCAGAGCACCCGATTAGGGTTTTTAACTAGTAAAAGTCAACTGTGGCTTGACTTTGATGTTGGAAGGTGTTGTTGATAACACGAAATCGTATATATATCTTGATGCATAATTCAACTGATGTTTAACTGTTTTCGATCCAATTTCGGGTTATTTCCGTGTTATTTGTCTGATACTTTGCAGGTATTTGATGATCATGTCTAAACAAAGCAATATGAAGAAAAGAAGCAATCTCAGATGAAATATGGACGAAAACCGGATGAAAACAACATGAAAAACGCAGAATGCTGATTTTGCTGTTGTGACGACCGTCACAGCTCCATGACGACCGTCACACGGGTGACGACCGTCACACACCGTGACGACCGTCATGCAGGCAAAAACGCCCCACTTCAAATGCACATGAAAGAAGCAGTTCCAAGTCCCAAATAGTGGACCACTACTCCCTGATAATTCTGCCTCAAAGTCCACCTTCTTCAAGTTATAACCGTTAGAATTCCATTTCTATAAAAGGGGGAAGAAGGGGAACTCAGAGGAGAGCCGCATTCAAATAACGAAGTGCTGCCAATTTATTTTCAGAGCAACCTTTCCAGTTTTACTATTCTTATTTGTTTCTCTTTTCTTTTTCTGCATTCCTTTCATTTCTTCTGTAATTCTTATTTCCGTTGTACAATCAATTGGCACAAAGACCAAAATCCTGCCAACATTTGTGGAGGATCTGCCCAAAGGTCAATTGAAATATTTACAGGTTTCTCATTTTAATCGTAATTCCAGTTTTTATTATGATGCATGCTATTATTTATTGTTTTTATTTATGTTTTACCTTTCCCAAATCCATGTCTATCTAAATCAAAGTAATCGATATGTAATAATAATTTGGAAGGGATTTGATAATAACTGGTTGAAAACTATCTTTTTCAAAAGTTGTTTATAGTCTGAGTGTTTAGATTAATTTACTGAATAAACTTCGTCGCGAAAGCGAGAACTTATTTAAAAGTAGTTTTGCCACGAAAGTGGGAAATTAATTAAGGTACGAACCAACAAGCGAAAGCTGCGGTAAGACCAGATAGTAAACACTAGTCATCCATTTTAATAACAACAAAAGCACTTTAAAATGAATTAGAACTTAGAGATTTCCAAAAAATAGTTTTAACCCCGAATGGGACACGAAAGCGTACGTTTGCCCCTTAGAATTATGATTAGCGTCAATAACCATCGTGAGACGAGAGTCTTCAGATCACTATTTTCTGCTTAAATAAACTCTGAAAAATATTTCATATGCCGGTAATTTGTCAAATCCCCGAAGAACATAATTACTGCATATCGATTCACTTAATTATAATTTAATTAACATTCTTAGTTCCCTTTAGTGACAATCTTATTCCCTCAAACATTATCTACCTAGCTAAACATAGTAACTCCCGAGAACACTAGTTTGATTACGAGTCCCTGTGGGATCGATATCTATTATTACTACGCGATAGACTGTGCACTTGCAGTTAAGTTGTACTAGACATAGAAAGTCGTGATCAAGTTTTTGGTGTCGTTGCCGGGGACCCGTTTAACCAATAGTGTAACCTTCTGTTACGCCGTATAGACTAGGTTAATTATTTTCATTTTTCCTTTACTAGTGTTGTCGATTGTATGCCAAGTGATCGCCCACAAGGCGATATCTTGAAACCTTCAGTCGCAGAACTAGAGCGCTTCTTACATCTAAGAAGCCGAATCATTGAGTACCAACTCAAACATAACATTCCCGATCCTCTCACTCCCATTCCAAAATCCGAAGAAGAATCAAACATGGCTGAAGGACCTCCAAACAAACCGCTGAAGGCATACGCTACACCCTCTCAGATGGAGTCTAGAAGTAGCATTGCTGCCCCAGCTATTACCCGAAACGATTTTGAGCTGAAACCATCATTGTTGTCAGCTGTACAACAAAACCAATTCTCAGGAAACGCAATTGAGGATCCAGACGAACATTTAACGAAGTTTGTACAATACGCAGACACAGTGAAAGCAAATGGAGTAACTCCAGACGCGATAAGACTTCGTCTTTTTCCCATTCTCTCTTAGAGACAGAGCGTGGACATGGTTACAATCCTTACCATCCAACTCCGTTACGACGTGGGAACAATTGAAGAACGTCTTCTTAGCGAGATATTTTCCGCCAAGCAAAATTGCGATGCTTAGAGCTCAAATCAACAGATTTCGACAAAAAGATACTGAATCTCTTTACGAAGCATGGGAACGATTCAAAGATATGATGAGAACATGTCCTCACCCACGGTCTAGAAGACTGGGTGACAATCCATACTTTCTATAATGGGCTTTTATACAATACCAGATTGACAATAGACGCTGCCCGCGGGAGGTGCACTTATGGATAAGCCATACGACGAAGCCTACCAACTAATCGAAAACATGTCTCAGAACCACTGCTAATGGGGAGGTGAACGCACTCCAACAGAGAAAACCACAGCGAAAGGTGGGATGTACGAGATCAGCAGCCTTGAAAAGTTCAACGCTAAAGTAGATGCTCTAGCACAGAAGATTGACAGTCTGACCGTTAACCCCACTGCAACCGTCGCTGCCGTAACTCCAAACTGTGAGTTATGCGGAAGCACCACTCATAATGCGCCCGAATGCCCATTGCTAACCGGAATCCCACCAGACCAAGTAAATTATGCTCAAGGAAATCCTTACGCAAATACCTATAACCCAGGTTGGCGAAATCATCCAAACTTTTCTTACAAAAGCGAAAACGCATTGCAAATGCCTACTGCTCCGCCAGGATATCAGAAACCAGCTGCTGCTCAGACCGCACCTAGGAAATCAAACCTCGAGTTGATGATGGAAAAAATTAATAGCTACTCAAGCTCAAACAAACAAAGAATTCCTGAATCAAAACATACACACTAGCGAGCAAATTAAACAATTGACCAGAAAGGTAGACGCTTTAGCCACACACAACAAAATGTTAGAAACACAGATATCACAAGTGGCTCAACAACAAGCCTCTGCTGCCGCACCCGCCGGCACATTTCCTGGACAACCCAAACAGAATCCAAAAGGTCAAGCAAATGCTGTAATACTAAGAAGTGGAAAAGAATTGAACGAACCGATCGATCCGAGGACCGAAAACTCAGCCATGCAACGAAAACCAACTGAACAAGCAGGAAAGGAATCCGAGTTAGAGAAGAAGGAAGACAACGAGAAGGAGGACACCGCAAGTGAAAAAACTCAAGCACATCTAGTGCCATATAAACCACTTATCCCTTATCCTCAAAGATTAATAAACTCTAAAACCTCAGGACAGTTCAAGAAATTTGTAGAGCTCCTTAAACAGTTGAATATCACTATTCCTTTTACAGAAGTGATAACTCAAATGCCGTCATACGCTAAATTTCTCAAAGAAATCCTGTCAAATAAGAGAAAGATCGAGGATAACGAAACAGTTACACTTACTGCAGAGTGTAGCGCTATTATTCAAAACCGCATGCCTCCTAAATTAAAAGACCCAGGTAGTTTCTCCATACCCTGCGTCATAGGAAAGTTCGTGATAGACAAAGCTCTATGCGATTTAGGAGCCAATATCAGTGTTATGCCTTTATCTATATGCAAAAAGCTGAATATGGGAGACCTCAGACCAACCAAAATGTCCGTACAATTAGCTGACCGATCAGTAAAATACCCCGTTGGAATACTGGAAAATGTTCCAGTACGCATAGGACAATTTTACATCCCAACCGACTTCATAATCATGGACATCAAGGAGGACACTGTTACCTCCAATTATCCTAGGAAGACCGTCCGTTCCTAGCTACAGCCGGAGCTATTATAGACGTGAAGAAAGGAAGGCTAACATTCAAAGTAGGAGAAGAAAAGATAGAGTTCATTCTCACCAAGTTCTTACAAGCACCAGCCATAGACGATACCTGCTATTTAGTGGACGAAATTGACGAATGCATAAGAGAACTTGAAAATGAAGAGACCACGTATTCGGAAATAATAAAGATTCAAATACCCAATATTTCTGAAGACGACGATTGGCGTAAACCGTATAAAGACGACAGCCTAAGCGAAAGCTTAGCACTGACTCCAAACCATATGCCAGGTTCCGAAAAACCCATCTTTAGAACTTAAAACACTACCCAAAAACCTTAGATATGAATTCCTAAATGATGAACTAAAAAGACCAGTGATAGTCAACGCCGACTTAGGACAACCAGAAACCGAAAAGCTATTAGAAGTCCTAAAGAAGTACCCCACCGCGTTAGGCTATAACATAAGCGATCTAAAAGGTATAAGCCCTTCAATTTGTATGCCTCGAATTACAATAGAGGAAGACTCTAAAACCTCTAGAGAGCATCAGAGGAGACTGAACCAAACCTCTAGAGAGCATCAGAGGAGACTGAACCCCATCCTAAGCACTGTAGTTAGAGATGAAGTAAAGAAATTGCTAGATGCAGGAATCATCTACCCAATCTCCGATAGTGAATGGGTTAGCCCAGTTCATGTCGTACCAAAGAAAGGAGGAGTCACAGTAGTTAAAAACGAAAAAGGCGAATCAATAACAAAAAGAGTCGTGACTGGAAGCAGAATGTGTATTGATTATAGGAAGCTTAACAAAGCCACACGAAAAGATCACTTCCCGTTACCCTTCATAGACCAAATGTTGGAAAGATTAGCCAAACATTCATATTTCTGCTATCTAGATGGTTATTCAGGATTTTTCCAAATTCCCATTCATCCTGATGACCAAGAAAAGACTACATTTACATGTCCTTATGGTACTTTTGCTTACCGCCGAATGCCGTTCGGACTCTGTAATGCTCCAGCAACCTTCCAAAGATGCATGATGGCAATCTTCGCAGATTTCATAGACGACATCATGGAAGTATTTATGGACGATTTCTCGGTATGTGGACAAAGTTTCGAAGGATACCTACAAAACTTAGAAATGGTATTAGAACATTGTGTAAAAGTGAACCTCGTCCTAAATTGGGAAAAATGCCATTTTATGGTCCGACAAGGAATAGTTCTAGGACATGTCATATCAAATAAAGGAATTGAGGTCGACAAAGCTAAAATAGAGATTATAAAAGATCTCCAACCTCCAAAATCCGTACGAGAAATACGAAGTTTTCTAGGACATGCCGGTTTCTACCGAAGATTTATAAAAGATTTTCAAAAATCACAAAATCTTTGACCGGCCTGTTGATGAAAGATGCTGAGTTCGTCTTCGACGACGACGACTGTCTAAAAGCATTCGAAACATTAAAGTCAGCCCTTATCACCGCACTGATTATACAATCACCCGATTGGCGACTACCGTTCGAAATCATGTGCGATGCAAGTGATTATGCCGTAGGCGCAGTTCTAGGACAAAGGAAGGACAAGAAACTCCATGCCATCTACTACGCCAGTAGAACCTTAGATCCTGCCCAAATGAACTACGCTACCACAGAAAAGGAACTTCTAGCAGTTATATTTGCGCTTGACAATTTCGTTCTTACTTAGTAGGAGCAAAAATTATCATATACACAGACCACGCTGCCATTAGGTACCTAATAAGCAAAAAGGATGCCAAACCAAGATTATTGAGATGGATCCTGTTATTACAAGAGTTTGACTTAGAAATCAAAGATAAGAAAGGAACCGAGAACGTTGTTGCAGATCACTTATCCCGAATAGAAGGCATCAAACACGAACCCGTACCGATAAACGACGATTTCCCGTACGAACGTCTGATAGCCAAATTAGAAAATGACACACCAACTCAATCTCGGAAGATCCAGAATTCGAAAAAGCTGTAGAGGTTGTTTATGCCCAAGTCACATTACCTTGGTATGCTGACATCGTTAATTACCTCGCTGCAGGCGTGCTTCCACCGGATCTCCCTTATCAGCAAAAGAAGAAATTCTTCCACGACCTGAAACACTATTATTGGGACGAACCTCTACTCTTCAAGAGAGGGGCCGACAACATATACCGTCGTTGTGTCCCAGAGGAAGAAATAGAAAATATCATTTCCCAATGCCATTCAGCACCATATGGTGGTCATGCTAGTACATCCAAGACGTTCACATCTTACGACGCGATGCCAACGAACTGGCAACATCTTACGACGCGATGAAATGCCTCAAAAAGGAATCTTAGAGGTAGAAATCTTCAACGTATGGGGAATAGATTTCATGGGACCATTCCCGCCTTCTTTTGGTAATAACTACATACTCGTCGCTATGTAGACCTATGTGTCTAAATGGATAGAAGCCATTGCTGCTCCAACAAACGACGCACGAGTAGTAATCAAACTCTTCAAAAACACAATCTTTCCTAGATTCGGTGTACCCAAACTCGTCATTAGTGACGGCGGATCTCACTTCATATCGCGAATATTTGATAAACTTCTTTCTAAATATGGAGTCCGACACCGAGTGGCTACACCCTATCACCCGCAAACTAGCGGACAAGTAGAGGTCTCGAACAGGGAAATAAAACAGATATTGGAAAATACTGTCGCTACCTCAAGGAAAGATTGGTCATCAAAGCTACATGAAGCTTTATGGGCTTATAGGACCGCCTTTAAGACACCAATAGGTACTACACCCTACAAATTAGTTTACGGTAAATCCTGCCATCTCCCTGTAGAATTAGAGCATAAGGCCTTCTGGGCCATTAAAACACTAAATTTCAACTACACTGAGGCAGGAGAAAAGCGAATCTTGAATTTACACGAATTGGAAGAACTTCGATTAAACGCTTACGAAAATGCCCGTATCTACAAAGAACGAACTAAAAGGTGGCATGATAAACGTTCAGTCAAGAAACAATTCAGTGTGGGAGACATCGTATTGATATTTAATTCAAGATTAAAACTCTTCCCAGGTAAACTAAAATCTAGGTGGTATGAACCTTATGAAGTGACTAAAGTACTTCAGAGTGGAGCTGTTGAAATTACCGATAAGACGAATGCACCGTTTGTCGTAAACGGGCAACGTCTAAAACATTATAATAAGAACGAAAAACAGCCCTCAAGTCTGCAGTATAGCATTGCTTGAGCTTCCAGCTCAAACACCTGAATAGCTTGTCACCAAGCTATCGTCAGGCTTTAGACGTTAAAAACAGCGCTTACTGGGAGGCAACCCAATTTTCCCGCATTTTTCCTCGTTACTGTATTTCATTTTTATTTAAAATTTTACTTTGAAACTTTAACAAAAATTCTAAACTTAAAATTACTACTATTTTTACATTCGTTTATTTTCATATTTTAATTTATTTTATATTCTTCCTTTATCTTTTGTTTTTACCGCCTTTAGTTTTTAAAATCTTAACTTCAAACTTCTGTTTTAAACCTTTCAGGATTTTCAAAGTCTTCAAAACATTCCTCCTGTTTTCTCCGACTTACCTGCGAGTATGTCCGAGTACGACTTCACAAAGGTTCATTTTCGAGGACTAGCTCAAAAGGCAAGATTTGCAGCACTAACTGAAAGAGAAATAGCCTTAACACTGTATTATGATAAGTCTACCATGGAGAAACTAGGAATCATGGATAGCATCCAATACCTGTTCAATCAACTGGGTTGGGAGAACACTGATTTGAAAACACGTTTTGCTACCTATAAGGACCTCACCTACGAATTCCTTAGTTCCTTCAGATACCTACCCAACTATGGTTTTGGATCCAACACAGAGCTGATTACCTTCCGAATTTTTGGAATGGACCAAACCCATAGCCGGATGTCACTAGCTAACCTCCTAGGATTTCCTAGCGGACCGCATGTGTTCATCAGTGCAGAAGATGACGATATTGATTTCGAACTCGACCAATTCTGGGGTAGAATCACAGGCGACTATCACTCTGAACCAGACAGAAGGTATGATGATGAGATTCATAACCCAGCTTTCAGATACTTCCATAAGATACTAGCTCACACCCTTTTCGGGAAAGAAGAAAATATTACTACAGTATCTAAAGAAGAGTTATTCATCATGTTCTGTGCTTCTCAGGGACGTACAGTAAATGCAGTGCCTTTCATGATGAGATCTTTCAGACGCCTCACTCAGGACCCACAATCACCTATTCTAATAGGAGGCCTTGTGACAATGATTGCCCACGAGCTTGGCCTTAGATTCCACTTAAATGCAAACACTAGTTTTGGCACCATCCGACCCATGAATATACAGTTCTGCTTTAACAGGCGCATTTTAGGAACTATGGGACCTGGACCTTACGAGTACCTCATCAACGAAAAACCTGTCCAACTATTCACACTGCCTAATCATCAGATGACAAGTATCCATAACAAGGACAACTGGCTTTATGAATTGGATGAGCCTATGGGACCACCTTCACCTCAATCAACACCACAGAACTATGTGTACGACAGTGACCACATCTCTGAGGCACACGACTATATGTACTATGAGGATGCTGTATCAGAAGCTGAAGTGGACCCTACGACCCCTCCGCATTACAACACCTATCCTGAGCCTATTCCTGAGGAGACCACCGACAAAATGGATACTGTTCTACTCCGGTTGGACAACGTTGATGCAGCTCTGACTACTGTAAAAGACGACATCGCAGGCATACACAGCGAACTCGTAGTCTTCATGGACTTAGTCTGTGACCAGCTCGACTACTACGCACGGAAGTTTGATGAGTTAAAGGCACGAAAAGACTAGATACTAGTTTTAGTTTAGTTTAGTTTAGTTTAGTTTAATCATTTGAATTTTTGCATTGTTAATTTCTTTATGTACTACATTACAATCATTCTAATTACTAATTACTTTTTTTTATTATTTCAATTATAGTCTTTACCTATTTACTCTATCTTTACGTTGTTTCCTTATTTATTGGCCACTCTAATACATTGCCATATCAATACTAGGCCTAAAAGTCACTGCAAGAACACCCCCACAGCAAAATTCTGCGTTCTGCAGATTTTGTTGGTGTGACGACCGTCACAGGAGCCTGACGAGCGTCACGTGGGTGACGACCGTCACAGATACGTGACGACCGTCACGAACCCAAAACTATTATCTGATATAACAGGGGTTGCGTTTTCTCTCCCACTCCTCTCCTTTCAACTTCCAATCATCAGAACTCACACCCCACTCCCTATTTTCGTTTTCCCCACCTTGCACCATATATCCCACCTCCCATCTCAACTTCCTACTGCACTTCTGTCACATTTTTTCCACTCCTCAGAACCACCTCAACTCTCCAACAATGGCCAGAATCAACGAAACCCCAGACCTCAGCAACATTGTGTTCAGCGAAGGTGACTCTGGAGAAAGACAGCGGTCCAACTACATCGCATTCCATCAACGGTCGCTCCAACCGACTCATTATCCACATATCCCATCACTCACAGAGCTCGGACTCCTTGACGGCGTCACTTGGATGCTTCAAAGAGCCGGCATCTGGAACCTCTGCACCAATCCACTGCCGACGTACGAACAACTCACTCTCGAGTTCCTCAGTTTGTTCACCTACGTCACTTCCAGCGGCGACCTCAGCCAACACTCCGGTGCCGCATGCTTCCGGATGTTCGGCACAAACTATCAAGTGAATCAGAACCAGATTGCCGCCATCTTACAACTCCCTCGTGGCGACAATGCTCACCGCCGCCTCACCGATCAGTTCCAGCACGAAGCCTTCGCGCTCTGGTACCAGTTGACCGGCATCAATGCCGATGGTTGGGATTCTCTGCACGCAACGCACATCCACAACCCGACCATCCGGTACTTCCACCGAGCATTGAGCAACACAATCTTCGCCCGGGACAACAACCATAAGGTGAACTCGAAAGAGCTCTTCTTCCTCCGCTGTGTCTTCAACAACGATCCTATCAACGCCGCTCCGTTCCTCCTGGCCCACATTCAGTCCCACTGTAACCGTGGCTCCAAGCCATTTTACTTTGGCGGGATTGTCACTGCCATTGCACTTGGGCTGAACCTCGGCGACCGCCTCCAGCACCTCCATGTCATCCCCTCGGTGTTCCTTGACACCGACCACTGCAGAGCCTCTCACCTCATTCGTTCCAGAGCCGATGGCAAGTACCACCCGGTAGTGCATGGAAAAACCGTCTAAAGCATCATCCTTCCATCACGCACCCGGATACACCCAGAGGATCGTACCAACTGGTTATTTGACCTCACTGTCCCTCCTGCTGCCGCTGCTCCAACTCAGGACCACACCCAAGGTTCTGACGACGAAATCCAATATGAGTTGGACAGACCAGAGCAACCGGAGGCATCGCAGCCTCTTCCTTCCGAAGGTACATCATACCGCCGCCGCCGCCATCGTCCCGTGCCCGACTATTGCACCCCAAAATTTGACCAACATTTATTTATCCATCAAGAGTTATATGAGGCTATGGAGTTAGCCAAGAGAGTTATTGCAATGTTCAAAGGTTGATACCTTTGTCAGAGAACTCAAGAGATCCTCAGAAGAATTGGTTGAAACCAAGGTTGTGTGTCTCATAACTTGAGAGTTGTGGGAGCTCCTCAGATGATTTTGAGACTATGAGGATGGACTTGAAGCTTTGAGAAAGTTTATGAGATGTCTTGAAAGCCATCATGAAGCCTAGAGAGGTCATTGTACAAGAATTCAGAAGATTCAGCCATGAGTGGTGGAATTAGGGTTTGACTGGGTCAACCCTAGGTCAACTGAAGATTTGGAGAGGGTTGAGACCTAATCCAAGAGCCATGTGTTCATGGAATGATGTATTTAAGTGCTATAAGGATGATTCCTAGACCAACTCATCATGATTGAGGAGTTTGAGAAGTTTTAAGCTAGGGTTTCTAAGGATTGACAGTGTAAAATCCCCTAGTTTGATCCCTATCTTCAAGGCAATGTAGCTCAAGATGTGATTGTCATCTCATCTTCCCCACAACATGAATGTTGTAGACCTTGTTCGTAGATTTAATTTGAGTAGTAGAAGTCCTTGATAGGATTTGTGGATCTCAAGTTATGGTTTTGACAAATTACAGGTCATCTGAGGTATGTGAATCTAGGTCCTTGAAAGTCACCCAACTTGCAGACAGCTTTTTCCCTAGTAGGATGATTCCTATGATCTCTTGGTCAACATGAATGTTGAAGAGAATCTTCTTAGATTTCTAGAGAGTACTAGAAGTCCTTGATAGGATTTGTAAAACTCAACTTATGGCTTTGACAAGCCAAGGGCATTTTGGTCATTTGGAGGTTATAGGTCATTTCAAGCATAAGGCCATATCTCCTACTTCCAAGCTTCAAATGGAAAAATCTTCAACATAAAACTTTCTTAGAATGATGTTTTAAGGCTATTAGGAAGGTCATGAGATGTTGAAAAGGCTCATATCAAAAAGTGATAAAAATGGCCTAAAAATGAGGCATAAGTTAATTCAAGTGAATTTGAAAAATGGAAATCCCAAGTTATAAGTCCAAACCATGTCATGTCATAGGTCATTTTGACTCCAAATGACATTATAAGAACAATGGTTCAGCCACAATTTTGATTTGAGTCTTGGATCATAGGGCTGCTTTGGAATTTGATTACTTGCATCTTAAGGTACCAAACCAAAACAAGACAAAACTTAACAAGCAAGGTACTTGTGCATTGTAACTAACCCTAAATCTCATGTGGGGATAAAATCAAGTCATAATTGAAGTGTACATGGAGTTTGGCATGAGATACCATGTAAGGAGAATGTGAATTCAAAATACCATGACATGAAAACTTCATTTTCTCATTGGATTGTTCTAGGGGGTTCTAGATGATTCTAAACCACTCTATAAGATGAGTCCAACTTGCTCAGATGCAAGGTTGGTGTTAATTGGTGTAGAGAAGAGAGAGTGAAATCCAAAAGCTTCTATTGCAAGTCACATTCAATCTCTTCATTCTTCTTCATTTCCCTCCATTTTTTCTTCACAAACCTTCTCCATAGATCTTTCTGAGTGTATGCATACTGGTTTGAAGCTCCATCCATGAAGATTTGAAGGTTGCCATTGGAAATTGCAAGAAAGCAAATCACATTCGAGTTCAAGGATACAAGCTTGCTACATCCAATCTTTTGCAAACAGAACTCACATAATCATCCCAAGATCATTGCTGGAGATTTGCAAGGCCTGAAGAGAAGATTTACCACCTCTGCCATAACCAATTATGCAAAATCATCTCTACACCCCTTATTTATGTGTTGTTAGATTAGGTGGTTAGGTTAGATTTGTTAGAGACCTTTAAGTGAGTAATTCTGGAGAATTAGAGGGCATTCTGTGATGATTGACATGGTAGCATGAATTCTTTGATGATCAAGAACTGGTAGTATATGGAGAGTTAATCCACGTGTGATAGATCATGTTAATCAGGGAGGTGTGGTGAGCATTCTGATATAAGGAAATTTGAGTTTGGTTGAAGTTGGAGATAGATCATATTTTGAGATTAGCTTGGTTAGACCTTCGGGTTTGGTGATAGAGATCGTTTCAATGGAAACCAATGCCATAGGCGTGATCAGGGCGAAATTCTGAGCAAATTAGGGTTTTACATGTTGAGAATTGATGATGATATGAGAGAGAAACGAAAGGATGGAAATCTGTGCATGGAAGTTGCATTTTAATGGAAGTTGCAGAAACCCTAGGTCCAAGGAAGAAGAAGACCTCACAGCCATTGGATAAGGCGCTGACCACTTGACTTGAGAGGCCAATCCCACGGTCCAGATTTGATTTCAGTTTTGGAGGGAAGCCAGCAAGAATGAAACGCCGCGTTTCATTTAAAGAGAAATTCTGGGCTTAAGTGATCTTTGCTATACCCACCCCCCCTACCAGGCCCACTTCATGTTTTAACTGAGTTTCCTTGCTTTTTCGCACCATAGTTTTTTATTTTTCTTTTGATTTTCTCAATTGATTTTTCTGAATAAATGGGCCCAGGCGCATTTCTATTCGCACCCCCCATTCTGGGCCCAAGTTTTACTAACTGCTTATTGTTGCTGATTGCACCCCATCTCATCTTTATCATTTTATTTTTTCTCCATTTTTTCTCATACTTTGAAAATTCATATTAAATGGAAAAATCAATATTTTTTAATGGGAGTTTTTTTCTCCCTTTTCATATTTTTGTCTAGAAAATATAAAATAAAAACATTTTCCATATCATGCATTTTAGTATTTTTTTGCATATTTTCTTCTTTAATTGCTTTTTAATTCTTTTATATTGATCAATGATTTTGTAGAATTTAGTTTAGGTAGCTCCCTTAATATTTTTAATTCAATCTTTTTAGGATAGTTAGATATATGTTTTAGCTTCCCCCTGGATTAATTCCCTATTTTTGTGATGATTTTTAGGATAGTTTTGATTAGATGCTATTAGGTTGTGTAGAATTAGGTTAAACTTCAACATAAGTCCATAACAACTTTAGATTTTGGGTTTTTTAGGACAAATTAGACTATGGGGCATATATGGGTCTTAAGGGTAGGTATGTAGGATCCCTTAGAAATTATATTAGGATTTAATATAATAGTATGCTATTTTTAGTTGATTTTTGTATTGGTTGATTGTTTGTGTTGCCTTTAGGGCATGTTTGCTTTAGTTGCTTTGCTTTGTGGGCTTGGAGAGCTTGATCTGGTTCTAAGGAGCAATGAGGAGCATAGTAGAAGACTTGAAGATGCATTGAGGAGCTTGAGAGCTTGATATTTTTGTTTTGTTTTTGTTTTAGGGCTAGGGATTAGGAAGAGTTTAGATGTAGACAACTTCTTTCTTAAACATGGATGGTATCTGTCACCTCCATTCCTCCCTGTGATTCAAAGTCCTTCCATGGTATACACCTCTCTCCTTTGGAGGGATAAGTGATGTACCTAGGAAGTATAACTTTTGAGGGAACCATTCCTTTGATGTTGAACCCTTATAGGTCACCTTTGGTGGTCAAATAAGCAGTTCAATATCCC
This sequence comes from Lathyrus sativus, assembly GCA_963859935.3. Lineage (NCBI taxonomy): Eukaryota > Viridiplantae > Streptophyta > Magnoliopsida > Fabales > Fabaceae > Lathyrus > Lathyrus sativus. Next base: position 22,931,725 of record OZ012739.1, read on the forward strand.
CCAGCTTATCCAGTAAGTGATTTTCTCTGGTTTGGTTGTCTTGAGAGATGTTGAGCTTGAGCTTGAAGATGAAGACTTCATTGAAGAGTGTAGAAGAGGATTAATCCTTGAGCATTGCCATTCCAGCTGAAGCTTGAAGAGCAACAAGAACAAGTTGACACCTGGAGATCCTGAAGGAGATCAAGTTGATACTTGTGAGTGATAGTGAAGCCTGAAGGTGGAGCTGATCAAGAAGCTGAAGCTTAAAAGGAGAAGATAAGTTGAAACTTATTTTGTAGGGTTGAAACCTGGAAAAGCAAATTGGTATTTGTCAAGAGTGATTAAAGTCTGAAGACTGAGTTGCTGTTGGAAAAGCTGAGGCTTGGAGTTGAGAGAGGAGTTGATCTGTTCTCTTCTTTTTCTTTTCTGTATTGATGTGTTTTGTTTGACTTGCTTGATGCATTAGAATAAGTCCATATCTAGAATAGGTAGAATCTAGGAGCATGATTGCACTAGAGGTTGAGTTGCTCCCTCTGCTTGTACTGTTACTGTGTGGCTTTGCTTGCGGGTATTCGGTAGAGCTCAGCTCCCTTGCCCATGTGGTTTGTTTGCCTGATGGCATTTCATTTCATTTTATCTGTATGATTGCAGTTTACTGTTTATTGCTTGATAGCATGTTGTTTATATTTCAGTATGATTACTGTTATCCATTATGGCTTGAGGTTGAGATGAGCTTGTGGAGGCTGAAGCCCCACACACATTTCCTCCCTCACTTGCATTGCATGCATTTTACTGTTAAGCTGATGCTTTGTCTATTTTGTTGTATCATTGACATGATCCCTTAGGACTCTCATTTCCTTTGATAAGGATTTGATGATAGAACTTTAGGTTGAAACCTATGCATGACAACTTCTAGGAGTTCCCTGTTCAAACCTCAACCATAGGATGAATCCATGGCATGACAACAGTAGGACTCGATAGTCTCCCTCCTAGTTGGGCCTGTTCTCTTCTCATCTCAAAACAGTTTCAGATACAGTAATCATGAATGATTTCTTTCGTACGTTACGAGCCTTAAGCTATCTGAGAAAGGATTGTGGGAGAGTTTCTTTTCCACAGTCTGGATGTTTAGTATGGTACCCTTTGGGTGACATGCGACGCATTCACTCTCAGGTCATAGTCTCTAGTGCGGTTGAAATTGCAAACACAATAAAAAACACTTCTTTCGTAAAAGACAGGAAATAAACCGTAGTTTCCCGAACTACGTGAGCTCTGATCTCTCATGCCTGTTGAGAGTACGTAGGCACAAGATGGCAATGTCTTGGCGAGCTACCTTCCCCCATAACCCTTCGTAGGCCGAACTACGTTGACTCTGATTTCTCATTCTCTGATGAGAATACGTAGGCATAAAGTGCGACGATTTACCGAGTTATCTTCTTTTCTGTTTCAGCCAGCCTTGATAGGTAGATAGAATAAACCAACCCGTCCAAGTAAACCAACAAGCGAGGATCCCGTCGAGTACGACGGACGTGAGGGGTGCTAATACCTTCCCCTTGCGTAACCGACTCCCAAATCCAGACAACGGTTGCGATGACCTTGTCTTACCCTTTTTCGTCAGGTTTTTCCGATCGTTTCCTTTCCCGCTCTGAGGGATAAATAACGAAAGGTGGCGACTTTTCTGTTGTGCCGGCACCTTATTTTCACGCAAGCGGCAGCTGGCGACTCTGCTGGGGACGAAATTTGTTCCCTATGCGAGTCAATCCTAACGCTTGTATGTTTACTTGCTGAGTTGCGTTTATTTATCGCATTTTACTTCTCGCACTTTATTTCCCGCATTTTATATTCAGTATAATATGATTATTTGTGCTGTTGTGGGATGGGAGTTCTGATGAGTGAGAAGCCAGACCCAGGCTTGAGTGCACCATAGACTTAGAGTGGAAATTAGTGGGCGCGTGCTTGCTTTGCAGGCACTAGTGTCTCATGAAATCCATGCTCAGACGAGGTTCATCCGGTTGGCTTCACTTTCAACCCCTTGGGTTGAGACGGTTGCTGGTTTGGTGGATTGTCGACTCTGGGGACCGATCATTTGTGATTCAGCTAAGTGAGGCCGCTTCATGAGCTGGTGATGCCACACCTTCTGGGTATCGTATCACCCCTCTTGAAAGTCTGTAATGCTGATGAACGCATAGGATGCCGTACCTTGAGTCAGTTTAGGTCCATACCTGTGAGTGAGATTGGGTTTATTGCAGGAAACATTGACCTTCAGACTACCTGGTTTTCTTGATAGTGAATCAGTTGTGTTGGTACCAGGGTTTCTCAGTTGCAGATTTGTCTGTTCTTGATAGAGCAGGTTTTGATCAGAGGATCTTATCATCAGGTGTATGTCTGTTCTTGATAGAGCAGAGTTTTGTCATCGGTTGTTTGTTCTTGATAGAGCAGATTTTGGGGTCTGAAGATCTCATCGGCAGATGTTGTTTGTTCTTGATAGAACAAATTTTTGGGGTCTGAAGATCTCATCAGCTGGTGTTGTTTGTTCTTGATAGAGCAGATTTTTGAGTGGGGTCTGAAGATCTCATCAGCAGCTGTATGTTTGTTCTTGATAGGGCAGATTTTTGATTTGGGGTCTGAAGACCTCATCAGCAGATATTTCTTGATCATGCATCAGAGGTCCTTATTATCAGACATTTGTTCTCGACAGAGCAGAATTATGATCCTATGTATATGGTCCTATCAGAGGGTTGTTCTTGGCAGATCAGATTTGTGGTCCTACGCCGGGGTTTTCTTCTTATCAGTGATTGTTGATACAAAATCTCCACAGCACCAGTTGCCCGGATATATTATTGCATGATTCCATTTTGCATTAGTTTGCATATTCATTTGCATTTCATTAACGTGTGTCTGTGTTGCAGGTACCGTTTTCCCCGATCCAGGATTTCTTGCCTCCTATTGTATTGTTATGGGCTCTCTAAGGAAGACTGTGGCTTACAAGTTCCCTGCCCCTGATGTGGCTAAGTTGACTGGTTTGATAGCTCTAGCAGGTGATTCTGTGAAGGATGAGTTTAGAAAATCTTATGGCAGGTTGCTCAGTTTGGTTTGAAAGCCTTCTGTGTTCGAGTTGAATGGGTTGCACGCTCTGCTGCAGTTCTACGACCCTCCGCTGAGATGTTTCACTTTTCAGGACTTCGTTCTCAGGCCTACGCTGGAAGAGTATGCTGATTTGCTAGGTGTGCCTATCAAAAGGCAGATGCCTTTTGTTCACATGGATGCTGAGCCTGATCTGGCTGGTTTAGCTCCTTCACTTCATTTGGACGCCTCTGAGTTAGTACTGACTAGTTGGAACAAGGTTCCTGGGTTCTCCTTGCAGTTTCTGGTGGTTAAGGCTCAACAGTGTGCTAAGGATGGATGTTGGGACGCGTTCAATGCCATCCTCGCTTTGTGCATATATGGCATTATCCTGTTCCCCAACATGCCCGATTTTGTAGACTTTGATGCGTGTCACATCTTCGCTTCAGGGAATCCAGTCCCTACCCTGATCGGAGATGTCTATCACTCAGTCCACTACAAGAATGAGAACAGGAGGGGGAAGAATGTCTCATGCTGCGTACCCTTGCTGTATAAATGGCTTGATAGCCATCTGCCCAAGAGGGGTCCTTTTGTCTTGTCTGTAGCCACAGCTGAGTGGCCTGAGCGTCTGATGAGTTTATCTGCAGGAGATATTGACTGGTTCGACAGAGACAGGTTGGGTACTGAGGTGATCTTCAGTTGCAGCGGGTTCCCTAATGTGCCTCTGATAGGTCGGAAGGGCTGCATAAACTACAATCCGTCGTTGCTGGTTCGACAGTTCGCGTATGCTTTGAGAACTTCGCCGAAGGAGGAAGAGGTACAGGAATCTCTGTACCTCACGGGTACTCTAGAGGGGGATCTGTTGTCCAAGCTTCAGCGTGCGTGGAATAGTTTCAGTAAGAGAGGAAAGCCTTTGCTGGGAAAAAGCAACAATCAAGCCTGCCCTCCGTATTTGACTTGGATCAGAGCCAGAGCCAATGCTATAGGGATGCCGTTTCCTCAGGCCAAGCCAGAAAGTCCTCCAACGATCGAAGAGCCTACTACTGTGCCCATTCATCAGCATAACCAGGTATTAGCTGAGCGGGATGAATTGAAGCGGGCGAACAAAGAACTGGAGAAGGAGTTAGCTCAGCTTCGAAGCGAGAGGAATGAAGTCGTTCATTCTTTCAAAAGGCAGACAGAGTTGGTGAACTAGCTAGGTACAGACCTGACTAAGCAGATAGCCGAGCGTGAACGCATGGGTCAAGACTTCAGGGCTGTCAACGACGTACTGGCTACGAAGAAGCAGCATTTGGACGAGGCATATCGGAGGATATCCAAGTTCGACCAGCACTAGAAGGCTTCCCTGGCCACCAGGAAGGAGCAGGAGGATAAGCTGATGTTGCAGATCTCCAAGCTGGAAGCCAAGGTGAAGGAAAGTGAACAGAGGTTTGATGAAGAAACCGCCCGCAGATACGCCGCCGAAGGCCAACTCAACAAAGCTCTCGCTAACCTAAAGGAGCGCAAGCTGACGTTCGAGTCAAAAAAGCGGAAATTAGAAGATTGCTTCGGCGAAGGAGCATGGGAAAGTTCAGTTCAGGGACTTCAGTATACCATTGTGCAGAGGGAACTACTCGTCGAGGGGTTGCTCACTTTGCCAGATCATCCAGAGACAAAGGAGTTATTAGCAGAGTATCGCGCCCGTGGCCGTACTTGACTAGTTGTATTCCTTTTGTTTTGATCTTTGTTGTATGTTGACCATCACCAGGCTTGTTGGCTGAGGTCACGCTGTTGATCTGTCGTGTACTCGCTGGATGCTATGTACTGCCTTGATAGGCTTTCCTTTATATATGAGATTGTTGTTTCCATGATTGGACTCCGGCTTCTTCTTATTATTATCAGCACTGGCACTCAGGCACTAGGATCGGGGGAAATCTCCCAAACACACAGACACACGCATGCATTTGCATGACGCACATTTTGTTGTTTTTCCTAACCTTTAGTGTTTACAGGTTTTACAGGTTTTTCAAGCGAGGATCCCGTCGAGTACGACGGACGTGAGGGGTGCTAATACCTTCCCCTTGCGTAACCGACTCCCAAATCCAGACAACGGTTGCGATGACCTTGTCTTACCCTTTTCCGTCAGGTTTTTCCGATCGTTTCCTTTCCGCTCTGAGGGATAAATAACGAAAGGTGGCGACTCTTCTGTTGTGCCGGCACCTTATTTTCGCGCAAGCGACACCGACTACTCAGAAGAAGACCTCCGCCGCTCTCTCGACCAGCAGGCCCAGATACTCGCTATGATGTAGCAGCAGAATCAGCGAGCAGAGCAGTTCAAAGCTTGGCATCGGACCCAAATGCAACAACTACAAACCAGCCAAGAAACCATTACTGAGAACTTGGCGAATCTGACCTTGCAGGTCGAAGGACTCTGCGACTATGTCTACCACACCGGAGCTATGAGTTTTGAGGACCGAGTCGCCCAGGTCAGAGCCAGAGGACGCGAGCGAGGCCGTGACCGAGGCAGAGGCCGTGATTAGTTATCATTTTCTTTATTTGTTTACTCTATGTTTAGTTTCTTTGTACTTTCATTTCCGTTGTATCTCCCTCTCGCATTCTTTCAAATCAGTGGGGACACTGATTGAGATAGTGTGGGAGCGGAGCGTTTATTTCCCATTCCTGTGTACTTTTATTTTCGTAATTTCTATTCAAACATTTTCTATTTTTAGCAAATAAAGCTCGTTTATATATCCTTTTTCCGTTACGCAAACATCCCCACGTTATTCGACGTAAACAAAATTTTTTTTCGTTCGTTCCTCAAAAGCAAAAGCATCACGAGAATGCACCCGAGTTCAAACCAAGTTTTGAAACTCCGAGGAGACAGCAATTCTAACAAAACCAGTACCGTCCTGACACCTTATATCTCCGGTTTATGCGAGTCGGTTTCACTACCTACGTGTACCAAAGTCTCAAGTGTCTACGCAAACTCAGCCCCAAGTAGTTTATACTAGCAGTCAGCACCATCCTAAAGCACTTCTAAGCGAGCGACCGATGCAAATAAGTGTATGATCTCCAAAAAGATGAAAAATCATGAAAAGAAAGCCATATGGCTAAAAATATAAAGACACGTTTCCTTCTAAGTTAGGTTCTCCTCGCCTGAGCATTTAGCCCAACGGCACGAAAGCTCATTGAAAAATCAATGATATAAGCCTATGATCAATGAAAAAGATCAAAACAGAAATGAGATCATATCCACTAACAGGTCGACTTGCCATGAAAGTGTATGAACAACAGGCTTAATGTGATTGCGCTAGAACAAACAGGGTGAACTTGCCGCGAGGACCTTGACACCAAGCTACAGTAGCATGACTGGGACCAATTTGCATAAGAAGGAGACCTATGAAGACTTGTAGTCCAGTGTCGCCATGGTACTCGTTTTGTTCTTACTAAGAATCTTGGTTTTTTCCAACTTTGCGAACGAAGAAGTTGCCTCGTGCTTGCCGACTTTTTCCTGTTTTACTTGAGGACAAGCAAAGATTCAAGCTTAGGGGAGTTTGATAACATGAAATCGTATATATATTTTGATGCATAATTCAACTGATGTTTAACTGTTTTCGATCCGATTTCGGGTTATTTCCGTGTTATTTGTCTGATACTTTGCAGGTATTTGATGATCATGTCTAAACAAAGCAATATGAAGAAAAGAAGCAATCTCAGATGTAATATGGACGAAAACCGGATGAAAACAACATGAAAAACGCAGAATGCTGATTTTGCTGCTGTGACGACCGTCACAGCTCCATGACGACCGTCACACGGGTGACGACCGTCACACACCGTGACGACCGTCATGCAGGCAAAAACGCCCCACTTCAAATGCACGTGAAAGAAGCAGTTCCAAGTCCCAAATAGTGGACCACTTGAAGGTGAGATAATACTTAGAAGGGGGGGTTGAATAAGTATGAAAGATTAAGACTGAAAATAATCACACAATTATTTTTATCCTGGTTCGTTTAAACAACTACTCCAGTCCACCCTTCCTAGAGTGATTTGCCTTTCTCAACAAGGACTTAATCCACTATCAAATCAAACTGATTACAATAGTAACACCTAAGAACAATTGTTCTTAGTCTTCTCAAGAGCTACTGATTCCAACTGAATCCTCTTAAGGAATAACCTTTACAATCAATGTAAATTAAATACAAGAGTATTAATGCTTCTATAAAGCTTTTATCACAACAGTGATTTTTCTCTTAAGTTTAAGTACAAAAGATTCTAAGAAGAATATGAAATAATGAGAGCTTAGAATAATAAGATTTCTTTTCAGCAAAAAGTGTAACTGAAGAATGTGGTGGAGTTCTCCTTTTATAGGCAGCTGATCCAAGGATGCTGAGCGTTGAAAAGAGAGTCCCAAAAAAAGGTCTGAACCTTTTTGTCTTCACATCAAGTGACCTTTCCTAGAAGTGGATAGCACAGAAAAATCCTTTTTGTCTGTGTAAGTGTGTCTAGCACAAATGAGGAAAGAGACGTTGAATAACTCCAACGGATATATTCTTGAATATTTCTTCTTCAGTTTTCAGCAAGTTCTTCAGAGTCTGAATGGATCAGAGTCTTCTAATGATATTCAGAAATTTACTGTATCAGAGTCTGCTGCAGCATGTGTGCTTTCAGCGTGTTGATCATCAGAGCATATTTGACACAGAATTTCAGTACTTGGCAGCGTTGGTACTTTCAGAAACTTCTGTAGACTAATGCTTTGAGAAACTCTTCAATCAATATTCTTCTTTGCTTCAGATGCTTCAGCTTCAGATGCTTCTGACTATCTTCAGATGCTTCTGACTCAGAATGTTCTGGAGCTTCTTGCTTCAGATCCTTCTGGAGACTACACTCAGGATCTTCTGTAAAGAGAAATCAGATTCTTCTGTAAGATGCATCTGGCGCTTCAGAGTCAGGATAACTTCTTGTATACAACAGATTTGCTTCTAGAGAGTTAATTTCATTTGAATCTGCAGTAAAACTCTCAAACAAATTTTAGAGTGTATAATTCTAAATATAAAATTTCCTAACAGTTATCATCAAAACAAAGAGTTATTATTAAGAACCAATCTGTGTTCTAACAATCTCCCCCTTTTTGATGATGACAAAAAGTATCAGCAATTTTATTTAACTGAACATAAAGAATTATAACTCCCCCTGAGATGATGAATCTCCCCCTGAGTTAAATATGAAAAAGGAATAGAAACTTCCCTTTTGTCTTGAGTAATCTTCAGAGTTAGATCTTGTTTGTTCTTATAACATTTTAGGGTCAGAATATCTTGCAGATATAAGATTCAGAGTTTGATAAAAAACAAATGATCTGAGAGACTCAGAGATTCTTTTATAGAGTGTTCTTATCAAATGTTCTGAAATAGTCAATTTAAATATTAGATAAAAAGGAAATGTCTGAAGATTCATTCTGGTGAAGTTATATTAAACAGTTCAGATCTTTATTTTCTCCCCCTTTTTTGTCATAAGAAAAAAGTAAAAAACCTTTAAAAAGACAAGTAAAAGGAACAATAAATAAGATAATTCAATGGAGAAAACTGATTCATTCAAAATAACAGAGCAAGAGTACATAGGTAAACATCAGAAGATATATCAATAAAGTTCAGATGCAAACAACAGATGCAGAAACACTAGAATGAGAAAAAAAAATCTAAGAGTGTTTGGACAAAAGCATCTTCAATAGATCTGTAATCTCAGAGGAGGATTGCTCTTGCTTGGACATCCACTTAGTCATAGTCTCATTCTTTTCATCTTGTTTTGACATCCATTCTGTCATATCCTCAGACTTCTTATCTGCTTAGCCATCCAGGATTTTATCTCTGACTGACCTGCCTCCAGAGCAGCAATCTTGTCTCCAAAGTCTGGATGTTCTGTCTTTATCTCAGATGAAGAAGTTTGAGGTTCTGTAGCCTGAACAGAGTCAATTGCCATTGGTTCTGTAGATCCTGAAGAGGGTTCTACCAGAGTCATAGTCAATGCATTAGCAGTAGATTCTGTTGAAGGTGGGGGAGCATCTAGACAAAGCAGAGGTTCAGTTTTGTTGACAGTCCAGAATAGAGTCCTTTCAGCTCTGAGCTTTGCCTCATCAGAACAGACGTTCTTCAGATTTGAAGCTACAGTGTTGAATCTATTGATGAATCCTTTCCAGATGATGTCAGATTCATTTGCATTCATTGCTTCTGAGCATTTCTTCTGAACAGTACCTAAAGACATCTGTATTTCTTGCAAAAAGGTTTGAAATAAATGATCAATATTAAGTTTGGGAAGAGGTTTTAGCAAGGTTTCCAGAGTGATAGGTTTAGGTTTGGGAGTTGGTGGAAGAAGTGATTTTTGGATGTAAATCAGAGGAGGGGGATAATATGGAATGAAAGGAATTTTTGGTTTTTGAGGTAAGGATCTGTTTAAAGCATTAAGCAGATGAGGTTTTGGTCTTGTGCGTGGGCAAACATCATCAAAGGGTTCATTAGAGTATGGTATGAAGGCAGAGTTTGGTGGTTCAGCAGAAGCAACAGTGTTATCAGATGCAGATTGCAGAGCTGAAACAACAGCTTTACCAGAGGTTGCAGATATTGTTGCTAAGGATCCTACATTGTTCATTGATTGAATATATGACAAAATCACAGATGGAAGAGCCTGTCTGAGTTTTGGTTTCAGAGGATTGAGGGGTTCAGAAGGTTCAACTCTATCATAAAAATCTTTCAGTTTGAAACCATAAGATAGATTATGATAAAGAGAAGAAACTTGGGCACAAGATATACCAGATGATGATGGATTGGAATTGGGATAAACATCTCAGATGATGGTGCAGGTGGAGGCATAGGATCTGGAATGGGAGTTTTAGAAGGTATGGTAGGTTCAGGTTCAGGTTGGTTCATCTCAGAGTATTTGGATGGAGAGATAAGAAAATCTGGGTGGATTTCAAATCCAGATGAATTGGAGGATGTTGTAGGTGTACAAGAGGTAGAAGATACTTGAAACACTGTTTTTAGTGGAGTGACATCAAGAACTTCTGTCTCAGGGATATGAGTAGGTTCTGAAGGAATATCAGATTGTTGGGATGGTGGTTCTGATGAAACAGAAGCAGAAGTTACTTTTGTAGGTTCAGAAGTAACAGGTGCAATAGGTTCAGAAGGTGGATTATTAGATGGTGGTATGACAGAGTATTTTTCTGGTTGAACTTCTTTTGGTTGGTTTTCTGGATGTTCTGAGGTTTGTTGTTGATCAGAGTTTTGTTTTTCAGATGGTTGTTGTTCTGATGGTGGTTGATCTGTTGGTTGTGGATCTGATGGTTGTTGACGTGGAACAAAGTGTTTGATGTGTATTTTGGGTTGAGATGGTTTTGATACAGAAGCAGTAGTTTGTTTTTGAGGTGAAACAGAACTGGGGGCAGTAACAGAAGTGGTTTGAGTAACAGGAGGTTTTGTAAAAATATCTGCCCATTGATGATCTGTATCAACAAAGGCTAAATTTATGATTCCCTTCTGAACATAGTCTCTGATGAAATGATGCTTAATTTCTATATGTTTTGCCTTAGAATGTAAAATGGGATTCTTGGACAAACATATAGCAGAAGTATTATCACAAAAGATAGAAATGTTACTCTCAAAAATTTGATAATCTTCTAGTTGACTCTTCATCCAGAGCATCTGCGTACTACATCCAACAGCAGCAATGTATTCAGCCTCTGTGGTTGAAAGTGCAATTGTGGGTTGCTTCTTGCTGTACCAGGAGATTAGATTTCTTCCTAGAAATTGACAACTTCCAGAAGTACTTTTTCTTTCCACTCTGTCTCCAGCGTAGTTAGCATCACAAAATCCAACTAATTTGAAATCATCAGATTTTCTGTAACACAAACCCACATTAGAAGTACCTTTCAGATACCTTAGAATCCTCTTGACAGCTGTCAAGTGTGATTCTCTAGGATCAGATTGGAATCTAGCACACAGACAAACACTGGACAATATGTCAGGTCTAGAAGCAGTAAGATAAAGAAGAGAGCCAATCATACCTCTGTAGAGCTTCTGGTCTACTTTCTTACTTACCTCTTCTTTGCCAAGTGAGCTAGTAGGATGCATTGGAGTCTTTGCCAGCTTGCTGTCAGACATGTTGAATTTCTTCAGAAGTTCTTTAACATACTTTGTCTGATGTATGTAGGTGCACTCTGGAGTTTGATTAACTTGGATTCCTAGAAAGAATCTGAGTTCTCCCATCATGCTCATTTCAAATTTTGCCTGCATACATGTAGCAAACTCCTTTCCAAGCATAATATTTGTTGATCCAAAAATAATATCATCTACATAAATTTGGCAAATTAGAAGATCTTTCTTAATTGTTTTGCAGAATAGAGTTGTATCCACTTTGCCTCTGATGAAATTCTTCTCCAGAAGAAAATTTCTCAATCTCTCATACCAAGCTCTGGGAGCTTGTTTTAATCCATATAGAGATTTCTTTAATTTGAAAACATGATCTGGAAATTTTTCATTTTCAAAACCAGGAGGTTGGTGGACATAAACTTCTTCTTCTATAATACCATTAAGAAAGGCACCTTTAACATCCATCTGGTACAGAGTGATGTTATTTTGTGCAGCAAAGGAAATAAGAAGGCGTATAGATTCTAACCTTGCCACTAGAGCATATGTCTCAGTGTAATCAATACCCTCTTGCTGACTGTACCCTTGAGCAACCAGCCTTGCCTTATTCCTCTCAACTTCTCCTTTCTCATTTAGCTTATTTCTGAAGACCCATTTTGTACCAATAATATTGAATCCTTGAGGTCTTTGAACTAGATCCCATACATCATTTCTGCTGAATTGATTTAGCTCTTCTTGCATGGCAATAATCCAATCATTGTCTTGCAGAGCTGCTTCTACAGAAGATGGTTCAATTTCTGACACTAGTCCAAATAGTGATGCTTCAGATGATCTTAGAAAGGATCTTGTTCTGATGGGATCATCCTTCTTTCCAATAATGACATCCTCTGGATGAGAAGCTTTAATTCTGGATGATGATCCTCTGATAGTTGACTCTTCAGAAATGTTTAGATTATTCATCTGAGAAGTTAAGGGAGTAGCATCTGGAGTTGCTTCTGGTTCCTTTACTTGAGTTTTGTCTGCTTCTGGAACTTCAGAGTCAATAAAGACTACTTTCCTATCTGCAAAGTTATCAACCTGCTTTGGCTTTTCAGAGCCAAGCTTATCATCAAATCTGACATGAATGGATTCTTCCACAATCGGTGTCTCAGTGTTGTATACTCTGTAGCCTTTAGAGCGTTCAGAATATCCAAGCATGAAACACTTCTGTGCTTTGGAATCAAACTTGCTCAGATTTTCCTTAGTGTTTAACATGTAGCAAATACATCCAAAAGGATGAAAATATGAAATGTTGGGCTTTTTGTTCTTCCACAGTTCATAAGGAGTCTTCTTCAGAAGAGGTCTAACAGACACTCTGTTCTGAATGTAGCATGCTGTATTGATTGCTTCTGCCCAAAAATGTTTTGCCAGATTTGTCTCATTGATCATGGTTCTGGCCATTTCTTGCAAAGTTCTGTTTTTCCTCTCTACAACCCCATTCTGTTGTGAAGTTCTAGGACAGGAAAAATCATGAGCAATGCCATTTTCAGAAAAATATTTTTCAAAATATTTATTTTCAAATTCACCACCATGATCACTTCTGACTTTTATAATTTTGAAATTCTTTTCATTCTGGACTTGCTTGCAGAAGTCAAAGAACACAGAATGTGACTCATCCTTGTGTTTTAAGAACTTTACCCATGTCCATCTGCTAAAGTCATCAACAATGACTAATCCATACTTCTTACCTCTGATGGATGCAGTTTTCACTGGTCCAAACAGATCAATATGAAGTAGTTCTAGTGGTTTAGAAGTAGAAACAACATTTTTTTATTTGAGAGATGTTTTGAAAACTTCCCTTTCTGACATGCTTCACAAAGAGCATCTGAAGTGAACTTCAGATTAGGGAGTCCTCTGACAAGATTAAGTTTATTAATCTGAGATATACGTCTCATATTAATATGGCCCAATCTTCTGTGCCAGACCCATTGCTCTTCATTAACAGACAAGAGGCATTTAACATTTTGAACTTTAAGTTCTGAAAGATTTATTTTATAAATGTTGTTTTTCCTCTTACCACTAAATAGGATAGAGCCATCCTTTTGACTAATAGCTTTACAACATTTTTGATTAAAGGTAATATCATAACCATTGTCACTTAATTGACTTATGGATAATAAGTTATGCTTTAACCCTTCAACAAGTAAAACATTAGTAATAGAGGGAAGTTTACCATTTCCAATAGTGCCAGATCCAATGATCTTGCCCTTCTGGTTCCCTCCAAACTTCACGTCACCTCCAGATCTAAGTTCCAGGCTTTGGAACATAGACTTTTCTCCTGTCATGTGTCGTGAGCATCCAGAGTCCAGGTACCATGATTGGTGTCCTGACCTTGCTGCTAAGAACATCTGCAACATGAATTATTTTGTTTTTAGGTACCCAGATCTTCTTGGGTCCTTTGGGGTTAGTTGGTTTGTAGGTTTGTCTAAACTTCCGTTTTTCAACATAATGTTTATTCTGACTTGCCTTGGGTTAAACACATAAGTATTCTTCTCAGAGCCTGTGTGTTTAATGTCATTTAAGTGACCAAATTTAAATTGAGAATACAGAGGTGTCTTCTTGATGAAAAGTTTGTCAACAGGTTTTGGATTGCTTCTAGATGAAGATTCATATCCAATACCTCTTCTGTTGTTTCCACTAACACCATAGATCATGGAAGCCATCTTGCTTCTGTCTATGCTCTTGGTAAGAAATCTCTGAAAGCTAGAGTCATATTTTTCTAAAATGTTTTCACATGACTTAGTCTCAGATTCAGATTCTTTTTGAGTTATTTCAAAGTCATTTTTTATTTTCAGATTAATTTCTTTTTGCTCAACAAGTTCTGTCTTCAGAGATCAATCTCAGATCAAGATTGCTTTTCAGCTTCTTGTATTTGAGTTTGATATTGTTATAACTTTTAAGAACTTTTGTTAAAACTTTAATGAGTTCTTCTTTGGTAAGTTTAGCCATTACCTCTTCTGCATCATCATCAAATTCAGATTCTGATTCATATCCTGAGGTACCTTCCTCTTGATCCTTTGTGCTGGCTATCAGTGCAACATTTGCACATTCTTCTTCTGATTCAGAAGATGATTCACATTCATCTGAGTCATCCCATGTTGCCATCAGAACCTTCTTCTTTTTGTTAAACTTTTTCTTGGGTTTTTCTTTCTGAAGTTTGGGGCAATCATTCTTGTAGTACCCAGGTTCTTTGCACTCATAGCACACAACTTCTTTCTTGGCAGATCTTCTGTGACCAGAAGATTCCTTTCTGTTATCAGATCTTTTGAAGTTGTTGAACTTCTTTCCCTTGTGCTTCCAGAGTTTGTTAATCCTTCTGGACAGCATGGATAACTCATCTTCTTCTTCAGAAGAAGATTCTTCAGAGCTTTCTTAAATGACCTGCAAAGCTTTAGCAGTTTTGTTAGATTTTAATGCAACAGATTTACCTTTTTCTTTCTTCTGAGGTTCATCTTCCTCAAGCTCAATCTCATGGCTCCTCAGTGAGCTGATGAGTTCTTCTAGAGAGATCTTGTTCAGATCTTTAGCCATCTTCAAGGCAGTCACCGTTGGTCTCCATCTGGTAGGCAGACTTCTGATGATTTTCTTTACATGATCTGATGTAGAATATCCCTAGCAGTGAGTATCTAAAATCTGGAGAACATGGCTTCAACAGATTCAGAGTCTTCCATTTTGAAAGCCTCATACTTCTGGATCAGAGCCAAAGCTTTTGTCTCCTTAACTTGAGAATTTCCCTCATGAGTCATTTTTAGGGATTCAAACATATCAAAAGTAGTCTCCCTGTTTGTAATTTTCTCATACTCTGTATGTGAAATAGCATTCAATAATATAGTCCTGGCTTTGTGGTGATTTCTGAAATCTTTCTTCTGAGCATCTGTCATAGATTTTCTGTCAATCTTTTTGCCATTCCCATCTGTGGGATGTACATATCCATCTATGACTAGATCCCATAGATCAGCATCATATCCTAGGAAAAAACTCTCAATTCTGTCTTTCCAGTAGTCAAATTTCTCCCCATCAAACATTGGGGTTTGGTGCTGATCCTATCCCTCTCTTCATATTTATTGTTAATATTGGACATTGAATTATCAGCCATGGTAACAAATAAATATATATCAAAGTATTTCTCTCTGGATCTTTACTGACACTGTTAAGTGGTAGCACACTCAGAACCGGAGCTCTGATGCCAACTGAAGGTGAGATAATACTTAGAAGGGGGGTTGAATAAGTATGAAAGATTAAGACTGAAAAATAATCACACAATTATTTTTATCCTGGTTCGTTTAAACAACTACTCCAGTCCACCCTTCCTAGAGTGATTTGCCTTTCTCAACAAGGACTTAATCCACTATCAAATCAAACTGATTACAATAGTAACACCTAAGAACAACTGTTCTTAGTCTTCTCAAGAGCTACTGATTCCAACTGAATCCTCTTAAGGAATAACCTTTACAATCAATGTAAATTAAATACAAGAGTATTAATGCTTCTATAAAGCTTTTATCACAACAGTGATTTTTCTCTTAAGTTTAAGTACAAAAGATTCTAAGAAGAATATGAAATAATGAGAGCTTAGAATAATAAGATTTCTTTTCAGCAAAAAGTGTAACTGAAGAATGTGGTGGAGTTCTCCTTTTATAGGCAGCTGATCCAAGGATGCTGAGCGTTGAAAAGAGAGTCCCAAAAAAAGGTCTGAACCTTTTTGTCTTCACATCAAGTGACCTTTCCTAGAAGTGGATAGCACAGAAAAATCCTTTTTGTCTGTGTAAGTGTGTCTAGCACAAATGAGGAAAGAGACGTTGAATAACTCCAACGGATATATTCTTGAATATTTCTTCTTCAGTTTTCAGCAAGTTCTTCAGAGTCTGAATGGATCAGAGTCTTCTAATGATATTCAGAAATTTACTGTATCAGAGTCTGCTGCAGCATGTGTGCTTTCAGCGTGTTGATCATCAGAGCATATTTGACACAGAATTTCAGTACTTGGCAGCGTGGTACTTTCAGAAACTTCTGTAGACTAATGCTTTGAGAAACTCTTCAATCAATATTCTTCTTTGCTTCAGATGCTTCAGCTTCAGATGCTTCTGACTATCTTCAGATGCTTCTGACTCAGAATGTTCTAGAGCTTCTTGCTTCAGATCCTTCTGGAGACTACGCTCAGGATCTTCTGTAAAGAGCAATCAGATTCTTCTGTAAGATGCATCTGGCGCTTCAGAGTCAGGATAACTTCTTGTATACAACAGATTTGCTTCTAGAGAGTTAATTTCATTTGAATTTGCAGTAAAACTCTCAAACAAATTTTAGAGTGTATAATTCTTAAATATAAAATTTCCTAACAGTTATCATCAAAACAAAGAGTTATTATTAAGAAC
>OZ012739.1:22948788-22980502 GCA_963859935.3 Lathyrus sativus
GTTACGCAAGGGGAAGGTATTAACACCCCTCACGTCCATCGTACTCGATGGGATCCACGCTTAATCGTTTATCTAAAAGGGTTTGATTAATACTATCTACGCTAAGGGCTTAAGGACAAAACAAAAGAAAAGTGACTCGGCAGAACACAGCAGTTCTATGCCTACGTATTCCCGTCTGAAACGAGAAATCAGAGTCAACGTAGTTCGCCTAACTACAGGTAAAAGGGGGGAAGGTTGCTCGCCGAGATATCGCATCTCGTGCCTACGTACTTTCATCTAGTATGAAAGATCAGAGCAAACTTAGTTCGGGATAACTAGACCACAGGTTTAGTTTAAGTTGTTTTTAACCCGAGTAGGGTTAACACTCGGTTCTAGCAGTTTGGTGTATGCAGCTCGACCATTGGAGACTTAGGCATTACCGTTTGCGAGAGAACCGAGAGTTAACGAAACTCTCTTTAAGAAAATGACCTCTAAAGATTAAAGTCCAAGAGGACAAAAATAAGTTGAATGTTTGTTTTTATGTCTTTTATGAAGAAGTGTTTTGAGTTTCATTTGTAACTCGTGTCGCACTAAAGACTTGGACTTAAGAGTGAATGTGTCGCACGTCACCCAAAGGGTACCATACTAAACATTCAAATTATGTGAGGGAAACCCTCCCATAATTCTTTCTCAAGTAGCTTAAGGCTTGTAACGCATGACACGTGTTAACCTTTATTAAGTATTTTAAGAATGTTTGAAGATGAGAAAGAGAAACAGACCTCTAAGGGAAACTACACAGCCCTAAATGTTATCATGCAATGTTCGTCCTATGGTTGAAGTTTGCAAAGGGGAATACTACCCTAATGTTGTCATACATGGTTGCAAAGCCTAATTTCTATCACATTCTATCTTCAACAAGAAAGAATGGAGCTCCTAAGGGAAAGGCAAAGGAAGCAACAGAAAACAGATGAAGTAACAACATACAGGAAATGCATATTCATAACAGTAAACCTGGAATGCAAGTGAGGGGAGGCGAGTCATCTCAACCTAAAGCCCATAATGAATGGAAGTTGGCCTATTCTAAACATGCGATCTTGGCCACAAGTGAATATAAAGAGATACAAGGCAATAAAACTCACGAATGACGTACGTATACCACAATTTGGAATCATAACGCGCTATCATGGAAATATGGAACCCAATGGGCAATTCATGTATGATAAAACCAGCCAATAAATGATCTACAAGTCCTATACAATGTCTATAATAAGAAATAGGAACCCTAGCGTCCATCACACAAACAATTCGAGGCCGTTGAAGCCGAAAGAAAAGCAAAGTCCGTTCGAAAGTCCAAATTACAAGTCCGAATACAAAAATACAAGAAAAATAGCAAAAGGTGCTAAAAAAATTCAAATAAAAATCTCCAATGCCCTACATCAAGTCACAAACCAGCGGTGAGAGATAAAACAAAATATCCAAATAGAAATGGTCAAAGAAGATGAAAACCTTGCAAGATGTCTCATGTATACCAAAGGAAAAGTTAAAATGGAGCATGTTAAAGAAAGCATCTAAAACCAATTAAAATGGTACAATAAAATTCCCACAAAAATATATCACAATACCTTAACATGTTTATGAGATCCCTGCAAAAGGGTAGGCCTTGAAATGACATATTGATGGGTCAAAGAAAATTCACAAGATCATGACTCGATTAGGATATCTTTTATGACCACTTAAATGTAAAAAATTCTAATAAAATGTCAGAACGTGATAAAATTATGATTCCAATTTTATTAAATCCTAGACATCTTAAAGATTCGTCACAAAATAAATGGGGATCAAAAAGACTAAGTATGCTATTTTTTATGATTATTTGAAGTCAGCATGAAAAAATAGGAAAAATAAAAGAACACATGGAAGCACATGAATACATGAGAAATAAGGTGAATAAGTGAATAATTCAGAAGTGGCAGGGGGAGGGATCGAACCCGCGTTCACCCAGCCCCTGCACTAGCCCAAAACGACGTAGTTTTGGTCTGGGACACGTGGCATAGCGCCTGGCCCTTGGATGGGTGGAAAAATTCACTTTTCTGCATTGATCCGATGGCTACTGCTTGTCTTCTCCACTTGGATGAAATTATGAGGGAAAAATTCAGCATTTGAACATGGTGGCCGACGGCAATGACGGGGGTGGCCGGAAAAAATTCAAAGGTCCATATCTCTCTCAATTCTTGTCCAAACGAGGTGATTCTTGAATGAAAATTGTGGGATTTTTCGAGAGGAATCCAAATATGCCCTTATTTTTCATTGAAATAGCCTCTAACTCAAAAACCGTGTATGAATCTCAAACTTTCAAGAACACAAAAATGTCATAAAAATGGATCTTTCTTTACCAGAAACGATGTACTATTCCAGGGGAATGCAATGCTATAAAAATGGCATGGAAAAGAATCATAATTAGGGAGAAAACTTGGATTTCCATTACCTTCGAATTTAACTTCCTAGAGCTTCACACAACCACTAAAGCTTCAAGAAAATTGTATGAACACGTTCTAAAATTGTTGGTGGAGATGTTTGAATCGAAGAACAGCCTTGAATTGCAGTGGAACTTGAAAATCGAATTTGAGTTTTTCACCACTTTTTCATGTTGCTACAATGCTATTCTTGCTCCAATTCTCTCCAAAAAGATGATGAACGTATAATTGTTGTGTGATTGATTGGTAATGAGAAAATGAATGAAAAGTGGGAGAATCCAAGGATTGAAAATTCAATTTTTTCAAATATGTGAAGTGTGAAAAATGATCATGGAAAAGGATTTTTGCCTTGACTCCATTTGGTTTTATATCTTGCATCATAAGATACATCTAGGGTCCAAAATTAGCCATTGTTTCAATCTTAAGGGCTTAGATTCAAAGTGTTGCTTAAGAATGAAGAAAGCTTGAAATGGGCCATGATAAAAGCTTCAAATGAAAAATGTAAAAGTGTCATTGTTCTTAAAATGAGATTTCCACTCAAAATAAGTACAAACATGGACTTATTTGATTAAATTTTGAAGAAATACCAAACTATGCCTTTTCACATGTTTTCACCAAAGTGACTTTTATCAAACTTCCACCATGAGCTAACCCATTAAAACCTTGAGGTTTAGTTGACCCAATGACGCCATTCGGAGCAACTTTCATGTTGGAAAAAAGTCCATTTGAGTTATGCAAAGTTTTGACTTGACCTGTAATTTTATGACCTGTAATCATAGTTTCCCAACTCATTGATAATCTTCAGTTGGCCTCTAATTCAGGGGATGAACCCCACACAAGCATCTGAACTTCTCAAAGGCGTGAACCACTTCCTGGGGACTTTAGTGACTCCTCAAGCTCGAATAAAACCTCTAGATAGGCCTCTCTCGATGTATATCACACTTGATCCCCTGCATAAATGCTAATGCAATGTTATGATAATGCTATGATGATGTTATGCTAATGCAAAAACAAGAAGGAAAAGGTTGGGCAAATTTTGGAGTGCAACAGCTGCCCCTATTTAAGCGACTTGGACCTGAATGAGTGAAAAGCGAACGACTTTCAATCAATCAAGGTAAAAGGCGGTTGAATAATGAAAGAACCTGTAAATTTGCCAACCGCAGAAGTAAACTGTAAACTCTGATTGGGATAGAATCTCCGAAGAAAACGAACATAAGGAACATTTTGAACATCCCACCAAGGGAAAGAGAAACTTAATCAAGTAACTCTGCTTCAGGCAACACGTAACTAGCCATGGTCTGAACACCACATGGGCCAAAGAACAATCTTTCGAATCGTCGGAATCTGAATACTCAACACACGATAGGGCCATATCAAAATCTGTCGGAATCTGGATACTCAACGCACTGACCAGAGCCTGGATGCTCGACGTAACTGGTGATTTCACTAGGGATTTACCGGAGCCTGGATACTCGACGGACGAAACAATACATCACAAAACCGAACATTCACCGGAATCTGGACATTCAACGGAGAGAGAGTATTATCACAACACTTACTAGGATCTGTATACCCAACTGCCTTTATCGGAGTTCCGAACACTCAACGGACAAAGCAAAACATTACAAATTGGAAATTTCACGGAATCTGGATATTCAACGGAGGAACCAGGCCTTGAACGCTCAACGTAACACATCGGAGTCTGAACACTCAACGCCAAAAAAACCAGAGTCTGACAACTCAACAAAAACACACCGGAGCCTGGAAACTCAACGAAGCGATAAACTGGAGCTTGGATACTCAACGAAAACACACCGGAGTCTGAAAACTCAACGAAGCAGCAAACCGGAGCCTGGATACTCGACGGACAAACACGCATCGGAGCCTGGATACTCAACGAAGCAACAAACCGGAGTCTGAACACTCAACGAAGCAAACAAATCGGAGCCTGGAATGCTCGACGAAAACACATCGAAGTCTGAACACTCAATGAAGTAGCAAACCGGAAGTCTGAACACTCAACAAAAACACACCGGAGCCTGGATACTCAACGAAGCTACAAATCGGAGCCTGGATGCTCGACGAAAACACATCGGAGTCTGAACACTCAATGAAGTAGAAAATCGGAGTGTCTGAACACTCAACGAAAACACACAGGAGCCTGGATACTCAACGAAGCTACAAATCGGAGCCTGGATGCTCGACGAAAACACACCGGAGCCTGGAAACTCAACGAAAACACACCGGAGCCTGGAAACTCAACGAAGCTAACAAACCGAAGCCTGGATACTCGATGAAGCAACAAATCGGAGCCTGGATACTCAACGAAGATACAAACTGGAAAGAGAATACTACAAATACTTATCAAGATCACCTTACAAAATCTTTATCGGAGTCCGGACACTCGACGAGAGAAAGAATCAATACAAACTGGAGATTACCGGAGCCTGGATACTCAACGGAATAGCCCTACGAACACTAATAGGGGTCTGGACCCTTGCTTGATTTTACCGGAGTCTGAACACTCAACGTACTGACCGGAGCCTGAATACTCAATGTAAAAACTGATGTCTGAATACCACAGCTCCATGCTGGGGAGGAAAACTCTGAACAACTTTGGAAGATACGATCACAAACTCTGCTGAGGGACATACCAACAAACCTGGAGTTACAAATTTTACTGGAGGATGAACAAGTCTCTGCTGGTGATGAGCAACTCTTGCTGAGGGACGGAGTAAAGGTCATGCATGACCTCCCTGGAACACATCTTACACTGTAGGGGGTCACGAACGACTTGTCGGAGGATATTCCACACATGCCTGGTGGAGAGAAATCTGATCTCGACTCGCTGGGGAATAAACCCATACTCGTACTCTGTGGGGATTAGAGGTACGCCCTGACCAACTGCTGGGGAATGATCTTTGATTGTTGGAAAAATGAGCTTCATCCTAATCTCTCTGAGAAATCGCCCCAAGCGTAATGCCCCTGCCCCAGTCTGATTCTTGGGAAGGTCTACGCTGAGAAGAAAATAGCTTGCCATGAGACGACCCCGAGATGGTTTGCCCCAGAATCTGGACCGTGAGAGGATCCTTGGTTGAATAGTTTCGGATAAGCTCTAGAGGTATGGAGAAGAACAAATTCTTTTCCTCATAGGGTAGCATGCCCCAGCCTTGTAATGGCTTTGCCTCTGATTGACTAGTTTGCGGAGCGGTACCCCCCGATTGCGAGAGATTTACTAAGTCTCGACCATGATTGCCCCCATATTAACCGATTCTTGGATGGCTGACCTTACTGGGGGTTATTTGATATAGCTGGCCACAGCTCAACAGAGTATTCAGGTGTTCTACATTCTATCCTGATCAAACTTTCCACTGTGGAAACTTTCCTGCGGATCGAGGCGCTTACTCGCAAGTAAAACAAGTTGTTTTGCATAAAAGATATATTAAATGCAATGTATATGACAGTTTTTTCTTCAAAACCCAATCCTGTTCACCGGAAAAATTTATGACATATAATGAACGAATCAATTATCAAAGTGTAAAAATTAATACAACGCTGTAAGAGGAATCCTTTTTTGGAGTCAGTTTCGATGCGATCTTTACCGAAGTATGCTCTCGAACTAAACCTATTTCAATTAAGACTTTTGAAGGTTGTAACTGTGGTCGGGTTCACGGTTAACAAAGGAAGGATATAAGGCTCAAAATTCATTTTAACCCCATTCTCCTTGATGTTCTCCAATCCTAAGTTCAGCTAATTCGACCTTAGCGTTCACCTTTCAAAGGTGGAATGATAGAAGTGATGGTTCAGGAAACCACACGTTTTTTGGAGTGACAGTCACTCGCTTTTTCGTCTTTGTAGTGCTTGGAGTCACACGATTTCGTTCTTGCTTGAGGAGTTTCTTCTCTTGTAATCCTTTTCGTTTTTTTTCGCTTTTTCCCGTTCCCTAATTTTTGCCTAGGCTAACTCTTTTGAGTTTCTGATTTTTGAAGTCCAGCGGGATACCCTGATTTTTGCCTAAGTTGCTTGTTCCCAAGATTTCGACTTAGCGGGCTTTTTCTTTTGATTTTTCTTTTGAACAAATCATGTGACACCGACTTGTCTGACTTGTTAAAAGAGATTGTGACTGTTTCACTCCTTATCGGCAAGGTTTTAACCATTGTGGTCCTTTAGGCACGACCTATACAGGTGTGGTTGTTCCTCGAAACGGACACTCCTTTTGTAATTTGGATGCTTGGTCAAATTAACTGACACCTACCCTGCCCTAGGTTAAGATTGAGGGTTTTCCGTTTTCAGAAAGAAACTCCTACTACAAGGCTCAACGGGGTTGACAAGGGATTATCTTCCTTATATCTCCGGTGTTTATGGATTTGAAACAATGCCTGTATATCGTCAACATGTTTTTTTCTATCCAAGAGCATACAATCGGAAGCTTACACGTCTTTCGATTTCGTCATCCTCCCCGGATTCCACTTAAACAAGCGTTTGAAATAAAAGAAAGCAATAAAGTGAACACGAATGGATTAATTCAAAACATGCATATTTATTTCATTATCAATATCAATTGAGAAACGACAAGTTTTTACAAGCGAAAATTGCACGTAGACAGGAAAGAAACTACAAATGCAAAGAAATGACATGATAAAATGAAAATTGCCAGCTTCTAGGAACTGGGCTTTATCCATGAATCCAAGTCACGATCGCTGTCTCCGCCTTCAACATCGGACACAACATTGATTCGTTCAAACACGACTCCTCCTGGAGTGAACACAATTGGCCCTTTGAATCGTGGAGCGCTCTGTGATGACGATGCAGGACACTACCCTAAACCGAACTTGTCTTGCTTGTTGGGGATGTCCAGAACTTGGCCCCAACCTTGCGCTGCCCCAGTCTGAACCACTGCTTGGGCTTCCTTGAACGACGACATTGCTACCTCCGGCGCTTTGCTCGTAGTTGGAGACTTATCTTTAATTTGAACCTCCTCGAAGGCCTGACACAGAGTCTCGTGGATCTTACCGTCCACTTCTATATACTTGAATGACGATAAGTGGCTTACCAGTATATCATCTTCACCGAATACGGTGACAATGCTGCCACCGACCATATACTTCAACTTTTGATGGAGTGTAGACGTCACGGCCCCCGCTGCATGAATCTAGGGCCGACCCAATAGACAACTGTAGGCAGGCTGTATATCCATTATGTAGAACACAGTATCGAAAACTTCAGGTCCCACTTGGATGGGTAAGGTCAGCTCTCCGAACACTGAACGACGCGTCCCATCAAAAGCGCGCACCACCAGGTCACTAGGCGTACAAATGATACCTCGGGTATCCAGCTTCATTAGGGCCTTCTTGGGTAGAATATTCAGGGAAGATCCAGTGTCAACCAACACATGGGACATGACTGTGCCCCTGCATTCAACCGAAATATGAAGTGCACTGTTATGATTACGGCCTTTAGGTGTCAGATCAAGATCCGTAAAGCCGAGCCCGTGCCCCGCATTCACGTGGGCCATCACCCCCTCAAGTTGATTGACCGAGATCTCTTGGGGTACATATGAGGTGTCAAGGATTTTCAGTAAGGCGTTCCTGTGGGCCTCAGAACACAGTAGTAATGACAATATAGAGATTTTAGACAGCGTCTGCTGCAAGTGCTCGACTATCTTGTAGTCGCTTTTCCGGATTAATCTCATGAATTCCTCCACGTCCTTCGTCAAAGACTCCTTTTCCTTCCCCTGAGAATTGCTTTCTTCCGTAACCTTACTCTTCCCTTTTGCAGCTCTCTCAGCCTCTGTTTCTGGTGACGCAAAGATCCTGCCGCTGCGGGTCATGCCACCTGTACCCTGAACTTTTCAACTCCACCTTCTCCCCATTACAAAAGACTTATGCTCCGTAATTCCACGGAATCACCTTAGTACTCTCATACGGGACTGGCCCAGCTTTAGTTATGATGACGGTCGGCCTTTTGGGAGGCACTGGTATTGTGATCGTTTTGTTAGGGATTGAAATTGTCGCGACTTCATCCCGCTCCTCTGTCACTTCCTCAACAGGTCTATCTTCCATAGTACGGTCAAACTGTAACGTTCCTTCGTCTATCAAAGCCTGAATATGTCTCTTCAGATCTTCGCACCCTTCTGGATGGTCCGCACAATTAGCACAAGTTTCAGAACAACCAGGGAACACTCCCCCTCTCAGCAATTCTTTCTTCACCTGACCCAGCAGAGTCTTCAACTCTTCAACCCTCGTCACTAGATTCAAGCTTTCCTCTTCCAGAATGGCACTAACTCCTGCCGGTCCGTGATTCGGCATGGGACTTTTCACAATGTTGGGCGCTTCATGCGAGAAGTCTATGGCTTTACTGTCAATTAAATCTTGCAGCTTGTGCTTAAAAGCCTTACAATCGTCAATGTTGTGCCCGGGTGCCCCCGAGTGGAATTCGCAGCGGGCATTTGCATCATAGCCAGGTGGTGGTCGGCCTGTCAGAGGGGCCAAGGTTCTCTTCTGGATTAACTGCAGTTGTAGTAATGTCTGAAGCATCTGGGAGTACGGCATTGGCAGCGTATCGAATACTCTATTTGCTCCCCTCGAATTCTGGTACTTCCTGTAGCCCTGTTGATTCTGCTGCTGTTGTGGTTGTTGTTGTTGTTGTGGTATCAGAATGATAACACTTGCAGCCTGATGATGATGACATTGATCTTGATATCTACCTCTGCCTCTACCCCGAGAGCTTGACACAGAATTAGCGTCGCCTTCACGCTTTTTATTTCCGAACACTTTCTTTCCTCCACCTGACGAAGGTACTTCTACGACCTGAATTTTCCCAATCTTGATGTCGTTTTCTATACGCTCACCAGTGATGACAAGGTCATAGAAACACCCGGACATACAGTTGACGAGCTTTTCATAGTACATCCCAGATAACATCGATACAAACAAGTCAATCAACTCTCTCTACCATTGGGGGTTGCACTATGGCTGCAAGCTCACGCCACCTCTGGGCGTACTGTAGAAGCATGCTTCAGTCTCAAGTTTTGATGATGTCAATGCTACTCAAAGTTAATATCTCTTGATTGCAAAAAGACAAGCTGTTCAAAGACATCAAGATCAAGTCAAGCTATCTTTCAAGTCAAGCTATATGGAACTGATTCTTCCAGACTTGCCTGCATTACTGGTATATCAAATCCACCTTTTTAATTTTGATATACAAGTGTTCAAAAACATCAATCTTTTGTGCATAATACATACACATGTTTTTGAAACTTTAAAAATGGTATAACATTAATTTTAAAAAAGCATTTTTCTGAAAATTAGCAGTGTTAACCGATTAACCATATGGGTTAACCGGTTAACCATTTTGAATTTTGAATTTCTGGGCTAACGTACCAGTGTTAACCGATTAACCATATGGGTTAACCGATTAACACTGAACGTGCAGTGAAAAATTGCTTTGTTTTGAGTTCAAAATTATTTTTTAAAATCATACCTTTTCATGGTTTGAATCTTTTAAAATCATACCTTTTGTGAAAGGTTATTTTACTCATATAAATTCTGAGTTTTTCATTTTGAAAAAGACACCAACAAAAAACCAATCCTCATTTTAAAATTGTCTTAGAATCAAATTCATTTTTCAAAAGTGTTCATACGTGCATTGAAAGTTTCACATTCATTGAACACTTGTATTGAAGAAATTACAAAGAGTGAATTTTGATTCATTAAAGAAGATCACTTTGACAATTATACTCAATCCAAATTCATTACAATTATTTTGTATTTGACTTGTGATCCAGGATTGTTGGACACAAGGGTGAGTGTTTACAAGAGGATTGTTCTTGTACACTTGTGAGATTTTATTGTTTGATAGTAGGCCTCACCGGTTGATGGTGTGATAGGTTGTACTGTTTTAAACAATAGTGAAAATTCTCTTTCATGTTGAAAGGGGAGTGGAGTACTCTCGGATTGTGAGGGGAACCACTATAAATCCTGTGTCTTTTGTCTTTCTGTTGATTTACTGCTTTCCATAACCAAGAACACCATCCAGTATATTTCCAAGAACCATATAAAAACCGGAAAAATTTCAAAAGTCCTAATTCACCCCCCCTCTTAGGCATACTCTGTTCTTACAATTGGCATCAGAGCAGGTTAAGGTAACCTGTTCCTAACGATTCAGTATGGCTTCCGCAAGTACCAACCCGGTTTTCAAAGATGGTGGAAGTAGTAACAAACCACCACTCTTTTCTGGAGAATACTTTGATTTTTGGAAAATCCGTATGAAGGCACATCTTGAGGCTCAAGGAGATGGTATATGGGAAAACCGTTGAAACTGGTCCACATGTTCCTACAAGTGTGGTAAATGGTGTTGGAACCCAAAGATCAAATCCTCATATGATGAAGATGACAAGAAGAGAATCTTGAATGAGAAGAAAGCAATCAACATACTTCAAAGCGCTCTCAGTATGGATGAATTCTTTCGCATATCACAGTGTCAATCGGCAAAACAGATTTGGGATACCTTGGTAGAAACGCATGAAGGAACAACAGAAGTAAAAAGATCAAGACTTAACACGTTAAGTCAAGAATATGAGATGTTCCGTATGCAGCCCGGTGAATCTATTGTTGCCTTGCAAAAGAGGTTCGTTCATCTGACAAATCACCTGATTGCTCTTGGGAAGACCTTCACCAATGATGATCTCAACTTAAAAAAGTCCTAAGATCCTTGACAAGAGAATGGCAACCAAAGGTGACCGCCATTTCGGAAAAGAAAAGTCTTTCAACGATGACATCCGCTTCATTATTCGGGAAACTTCAAGAGCATGAACTGGAACTTGGAAGGCTTGAGAAACATGAAAGTCAAGACAAGAAGTCCAAAGGAATTGCCTTGAAGACTGACACAAAGGATGACAAAATTGACGAATCTTCCGAAGACGAAAATTTCATGCTTCTAGTAAAGAAGCTTGGTAAGTTTTTCAATAATAATAAAACTTCTTCTTTTCCTAAAAAGAATAAACATTTCAGGAAAAAGGAAGCATCCACATCAAACCAAGAAATTACATGCTATGAATGTGGAAGACAAGGTCACATAAAGCCAGACTGCCCAAAACTCGCAAATAAAGGAAAATTCAAGGGCAAGAAGGATTTCAAAACAAAGAAGGCTTATGTCGCATGGGACGACAACGAAGTGAGTTCATCATCGGAATCAGATAGTGATGAATATGCAAATATTGCCTTAATGGCCTCTCACCACTCCGATGACGAAAATGAGGTTAGTAGTAATTTTTCTGTCTATGATAATGATGCACAAGAAGTTATAGATGAACTTCTAAAAGAGTGCAAGACTTTGTATAAAGACATCTCATCACAAAAGAAAAGAATTTTACTTTTAGAAAAACAAAATTCTGATTTCTTGAAAAATATTGAAGATGAAAAACAAAAAGTGATGGATGAAAAACAAAGTCTTGTATGTAAGAATTGTGAGTCTTTGTCTTTTCAAATTGTTCAACTTAAAAGAGTTTTAGAAAGATACGAAAAGGGTCAAATTGGCTTGGAAGAGATTCTTAAACATCAAAGGTATCCTAATGATAAAAGTGGATTGGGATATTCTAAATTTCAAAACCAAGCACCAATAAGACCATTTTTGTAAGAGCAAGTGAACAAATTGTGAAGAAAGAGACAAGCACTTCTAAAACTCAGTATCAAAATCATAACAAGAAAAGAATTAATAAGAAAAAGGATTATATTCCTAGATATAGAAGTCATTTTCAACCTACATGTTTTTATTGTGGTATTAAAGGGCACACACCTAATGCTTGCTATGTACGTAATATTGGTGTTGCAAAGGGGCATTATGTGTGGGTGGAAAAAGGTACTAACTATCAAGGACCCAAAGCAACTTGGGTACCTAACACTACCTAATTTTGTTTTGTAGGTATGCTTGAAGACAACCACAAATGAATGGTATCTTGATAGTGGTTGCTCGAAGCATATGACGGGAGATATAAACAAATTTTCAAGTCTATCATTAAAGGCCAAAGGATACGTCACTTACGGTGATGATAATAAAGGAAAAATTCTTGGAGTTGGAACCATTGGTGCACCTCCATGTACCATCATCGAAGACGTTCTTTTTGTTGAAGGCCTTAAGCATAACCTGCTTAGCATCAGTCAACTGTGTGACAAAGGGTTCAAAATCAACTTCACAAAGGAGGAATGCTTGATCGAACACGAAGTCACTCATGAGATTCTGCTAAAAGGTAAAAGATACAATAATATTTTTATGATTTCTTTTGATGATTCTTCTTTGAAGGTAAAATGTCTTATGGTGAACAACAACGAGGCATGGCTTTGGCATAAAAGATTTGCTCACATTCACATGGAGCATTTAAACAAATTAATCAAGCATGATCTGGTTGTTGGGCTTCCGAAGATAAACTTCATCAAGGATAAATTATGTGATGCATGTCAAAAGGGAAAACAGACCAAGACAACTTTCAAATCCAAGCAAGTGGTTTCTACATCAAGACCACTTCAATTGTTGCACATGGATCTTTTTGGTCCATCAAGAACGAAGAGCTTTGGAGGTAGTATTTATGCTTTAGTTATTGTTGATGATTTTTCTCGATATACCTGGACAATGTTTTTAGTGCAGAAAAATGATGCGTTTAAAGCATTCAAAAAGTATGCAAAACAAATTCAAAACGAGAAGTCACTCACTATAGCCTCCATAAGAAGCGACCACGGTGGAGAATTTCAAAATTCAGACTTTGAAGAATTTTGCGAAGAAAATGGGATTTCTCATAATTTTTCGGCACCAAGAACTCCTCAACAAAACGGCGTCGTAGAACGGAAGAATCGCTCACTAGTTGAACTTGCTAGAACAATGCTCAGCGACACAAATCTTCCAAAATATTTCTGGGCAGAAGCAGTAAGCACGGCATGCTTTGTAAGCAACCGCGTGAATATTCGACCGCTACTCAAAAAGACTCCGTATGAGTTGTTCAAGGGAAGGAAACCGAATATATCATTCTTCCACATATTTGGCTGCAAATGCTTCGTTCTCAACAACAATAAGGACAATCTCGGTAAGTTTGATGAGAAGTCCGACGAAGGTATATTCCTTGGTTACTCTTCTTATAGTAAAGCTTTTAGAATTTTTAATAAAAGAACTCTTACCATTGAAGAGTCCATTCATGTTTCGTTTGATGAGACTAACCCCTCGAAAGAGGATAATATTGTTTGGATGATGATGATGATTTTGTAGATACTTCACAAAATGAAGAAATTGTTTCAAAAGATCAAACAATATTACAAGAAGATGTTACTCAAGAAAATCAAGATCTTCCGAAAGAATGGAGAACACACAGAGATCACCCAATTGATAAAGTTATTGGTGATATTAGTCAAGGCGTGGCAACTCGACTTAACTTAAAGGATGCGTGTCTCAACATGGCATTTGTATCTCAGATTGAACCATCAAAGATCGATGAAGCTTTAGGCGACGACCAATGGATTATAGCAATGCAAGAAGAACTTAATCAGTTCGAAAGAAATCAAGTTTGGACCCTTGTACCAAGGCCGGACAATAAGCATATTATAGGAACCAGATGGGTGTTCAAGAACAAACTTGACGAGAATGGGATTATAGTTCGTAACAAGGCAAGATTGGTCGCACAAGGCTACAACCAGGAGGAAGGAATTGATTTTGATGAAACATTCGCTCCGGTAGCAAGGTTAGAAGCAATTAGATTACTACTTGCTTACGCTTGTTCTATGAATTTTCAGTTATTCCAGATGGATGTCAAAAGCGCTTTCCTGAATGGATACATTACTGAGGAAGTCTACGTCAAACAACCTCCGGGTTTTGAAGACTTCAAAAATCCCTCACATGTTTTCAAACTGAAGAAGGCTCTCTATGGTTTAAAACAAGCACCACGAGCATGGTATGATCGCCTTAGCAACTTTTTATGTGAGAAAGGATTTACAAAAGGAAAGGTTGACAAGACGCTGTTTATAAAGAAGATCAAGGGTAACACCTTGTTAGTACAAGTCTACGTCGATGACATCATATTTGGATCAACAAACAAAGAACTGTGCGAAGAATTCTCACTCATGATGCGAGAAGAATTCGAGATGTCCATGATGGGAAAGTTAAATTATTTTCTTGGACTACAAATCAAGCAAACCAAGGATGGAATCTTCCTCAACCAATCCAAGTACTGTAAGGAATTAATAAAGAAATTCGATATGGATAGTTGCAAGATGATGTCTACTCCTATGGGAACCGGAACGTATGTTGATCAAGATGAATCTGGTACTCCAGTTGATATTACTAAATATCGAGTATGATTGGTTCATTACTATATTTGACGGCAAGCCGTCCTGATATTATGTTTAGTGTTTGTTTGTGTGCGCGCTTCCAAGCAAATCCGAAGGAATCACATCTCACTGCTGTGAAGAGAATTATCAAGTATCTCAAAGGAACGACCAACGTTGGATTATGGTATCCTAAAGGTAGTATTTGTTCTTTAGTTGGTTATTCTGACGCTGACTATGCAGGATGCAAAACCGATAGAAAAAGTACAAGTGGTACATGTCATATTCTCGGAAATGCTCTAGTATCATGGGCCTGCAAGAAGCAAGCTTGTGTAGCACTCAGCACCGCCGAAGCAGAATACATCGCCGCAGGAAGTTGCTGTGCACAGATTCTATGGCTGAAACAACAACTTCTGGATTATGGTGTTGACCTCGGATGCATTCCTCTACGGTGTGACAATACTAGTGCCATAAATATCACAAAGAATCCGGTTATGCATTCCAGAACAAAGAACATTGATATCCGGCATCATTTCCTTCGAGATCACGTATTAAACAGAGATGTTGATGTTACTTTCATCGACACACACAACCAACTCGCTGACATATTCACCAAGCCTTTGGCAAAAGAATCATTCTACAAAATTCGGAGAGAACTTGGAATTCTTGATGAAGGTGACATTTGATCCTTGTCTCTATTTTATGTATGCATTAATTGTGATATGTTTTCATGTGTATGCATTCTGTTTTTATGTTTTTTTCAAAAATTCGAGCATGTTAATCGATTAATCATATGGGTTAACCGATTAACACTGTTAAATTTTCAATTCTGATTAAATTTTTTAATGTGTTAACCGATTAACCTATATGGTTAACCGATTAACACTGTAAATTTTTTCAAAAAATCAGAAACGAAAATTATATTAATTTTTGAAAATTTTATATTTTTTCTTTATATATTTTGTGTGGTTCATATTCTTTAAACTATCCACATCCATATCCAAAATCCACATTCCCTCTTATATATTTTGACTTCTCTCTCCCACTCTCAAAAGTTGAAAAAAACTCCCCATAACCTCTCAAACCCTAACTTCCTCAGAACCCACAACCTCTCAAACCTCCATCCATGGCTTCAGCATCAAACGCGGCAAGGGAAAGCTTCCAGAACATCACTCTGCATCTGATGAAGATATTCCTATGGAAACAACCAAGAAGCGCAGAATGAATTTCAAAGTCCGAGTTCGGTCTATCCTTCCGGTAAAGTATGTGAATCTTAAGGCTTTTCCTGCATCATCTTTTGATTTTCTTGCTTTACTCAAATATCAGAGGATCGATAAATTTGTGTCTGATTCTGGAAACTGCTACCCGGATCTTGTCAAATCCTTTTTGCATAAACTGTCTGTGTTTCTAAATGCAAATGATGAGCATATTATGAAAACAATTGTTAGAGACTGTGTTGTTGAAGAAAATCTGTCTGATGTTGCTGCAATGCTGAACATACCATCATCTGGGTATTTTCTGAGAAAGGGAGTTAACCACGTGGAAGGACCGTGGTCCAACTACGACAAGATGGAGTTCTATTATCAGATCTGCAGATTTCCAAAGGAGATGATTATCGCCAACCAACGTACTGCTCGTCTGTTGTGCTATGCAAAGAATCTTACCGTCTCTGATCGGATGCTTCACTATATAATCTGCTATGTGCTGATTCCCAAGGATTCGAATCATGCACAAATTAATGATCTGGAAATGCAACTTCTTTTCGCCATCAAGAACAAGATTCGTGTCAATTGGATTCTGACCATCATGTATCACCTTCAACAACAACTATCTCTGTCGACCCGTCTCCCTTATGCACGGCTGATTTCAAGAATTTTGGAATTGACTACTTTGGATCTTAACCGTGAACCAACCATCAAGATGAAATCAACCACCAATGAGATCAACGAGATTACAATTGTCAAGAATACTGGAATTTTTAAGGATAATGACGGTACTTACAAGTACTCAGAAGAAGGAGCCAATGCTAACCAGGCCTTTCCCGTACCTGCAGGAGGCATCACCAACGAGTTCCTTTACCAAACTATCATGACTCAGCATAGAGAAACCTCCCGGGCCATTGCTTCCCTCCGGAACCTTGTCCTGTCTTCTCACCATACCAACCCTGACAGCCCTGTTGTATCTGATGAAGAAAATGAAGAGGAAGAAGAAGAGGAGGAGGATATGGCGGATGAGGATGTTTAGAGAATATGTTGCTGCTGTTGTTTTATTGCTTTGCTTTCTAGTTATAAGTTTTTATGCTTTCATTTGAACTATGTTTTATTGTAACCAGTACAATTTCTATTTGCTGCATTTTATATGTACTATGTTTGTGTTTTGTGTTTACTTGGTATCTTGTGCTTATTACTATATACTGCTATCTTGTGATTTCTTTGAAAGCTCTTCCTTTTTACTGATGTCAAAGGGGGAGAAGAGCTTGGTTCTGTTAATATCTCTCTGTGTGCAGATTTTTTTTCCTCTGTTAAGATAGGGGGAGTTGCTAGACATAGGGGGAGAACCAGATCAAGAACCAAGAGATATCGCACAACATTTTTGATTGCCATCATCAAAAAGGGGGAGAATGTAGAAGCATGCTTCAGTCTCAAGTTTTGATGATGTCAATGCTACTCAAAGTTAATATCTCTTGATTGCAAAAAGACAAGCTGTTCAAAGACATCAAGATCAAGTCAAGCTATCTTTCAAGTCAAGCTATATGGAACTGATTCTTCCAGACTTGCCTGCATTACTGGTATATCAAATCCACCTTTTTAATTTTGATATACAAGTGTTCAAAAACATCAATCTTTTGTGCATAATACATACACATGTTTTTGAAACTTTAAAAATGGTATAACATTAATTTTAAAAAAGCATTTTTCTGAAAATTAGCAGTGTTAACCGATTAACCATATGGGTTAACCGGTTAACCATTTTGAATTTTGAATTTTCTGGGCTAACGTACCAGTGTTAACCGATTAACCATATGGGTTAACCGATTAACACTGAACGTGCAGTGAAAAATTGCTTTGTTTTGAGTTCAAAATTATTTTTTAAAATCATACCTTTTCATGGTTTGAATCTTTTAAAATCATACCTTTTGTGAAAGGTTATTTTACTCATATAAATTCTGAGTTTTTCATTTTGAAAAAGACACCAACAAAAAACCAATCCTCATTTTTAAAATTGTCTTAGAATCAAATTCATTTTTCAAAAGTGTTCATACGTGCATTGAAAGTTTCACATTCATTGAACACTTGTATTGAAGAAATTACAAAGAGTGAATTTTGATTCATTAAAGAAGATCACTTTGACAATTATACTCAATCCAAATTCATTACAATTATTTTGTATTTGACTTGTGATCCAGGATTGTTGGACACAAGGGTGAGTGTTTACAAGAGGATTGTTCTTGTACACTTGTGAGATTTTATTGTTTGATAGTAGGCCTCACCGGTTGATGGTGTGATAGGTTGTACTGTTTTAAACAATAGTGAAAATTCTCTTTCATGTTGAAAGGGGAGTGGAGTACTCTCGGATTGTGAGGGGAACCACTATAAATCCTGTGTCTTTTGTCTTTCTGTTGATTTACTGCTTTCCATAACCAAGAACACCATCCAGTATATTTCCAAGAACCATATAAAAACCGGAAAAATTTCAAAAGTCCTAATTCACCCCCCCCCCCTCTTAGGCATACTCTGTTCTTACACGTACTCTTTGAAAGATTCCCCGCTATTCTGGACGACATTCTGAAGTTGGACCCTGTTGGGAGCAAGGTCACTATTGTACTGGTAATGCTTCACGAATGCTTCAGCCAAACCCTTCCAACTGCGGACCTGAGAGGGTTCCAAACCCATATACCACTCGAGCGACGGCCCCGACAGGCTATCCTGGAAGAAATGCATGAGCATCTTCTCGTCATTTGAATAGGCTGACATTTTTCTTTAGTATGAACGTATGTGCACCCTTGGGCAAGTGACACCTTTGTATTTATCGAAGGTAGGAACTTTGAACTTGTACGACACTCGTAAATCAGGGATCATCCCTAAATTGGCCATGTCGAGCCCCATGGAGTCCTGATTTGTTATATTCCTCATCTGTTCCTCCAGCATTCTGAATCTACGATCAGCTTTAGCAGGCAACTCAGCGCCTACATCCCTCATAGAGAACACGTCGTCCTGACGATCTTCATTCCATTGTTGGTCCCCATTTCATACCCAGCATAGGCACCCTCCGGACCATAGACGTTTCGATTGACGGTGTAACCACACCCAGCGTTACCAAGACCGTGGTTAGCAGCACCAGGTCCAACCCAACATTATGAGTACCATTACCACAACCCAAGTTAACAGTATTACCAAGACCTGCGTTACCAGCATTACCCAAACCTGTATTACCAGCAACATTACCCAGACCAGCATGGCGGACGCCAACATCACTACCATTCCCGGCCCCCTGCAGCGGTTAGGGTGCATCCGGTAGGCACAATAGTGGCGTTAGGAATTTCTGTATCGTTGCGGGGAGTATTAGCAGCAATACCTCCG
Source organism: Lathyrus sativus (assembly GCA_963859935.3). Lineage (NCBI taxonomy): Eukaryota > Viridiplantae > Streptophyta > Magnoliopsida > Fabales > Fabaceae > Lathyrus > Lathyrus sativus. Next base: position 22,968,127 of record OZ012739.1, read on the forward strand.
TGAAGAACTCCATTAAGATCAACCCTAGCTACCAGGGGCTGGACCATTGTTCTCAGTTGCTCCTGTCCTTGAGCCATACCTTGCATGACTTCCATGAGCTGAGTCATGCGCTCCCTCATCTCTTGCATCTCAGTCTGAACGTGATCCATGGCTTTCTTGAGATTGTTTCTAGTAGGATACCGGTGAAGTCTCTGGTCAGCAATCTTGAAACAACTCTGAAAAGACAGCAGAACATAAGAACGAGGCTTAAGAAGGTACCTGCAAACACAAAGAAAAATATGCAAAATGCTAACAATGTATATATGCATATGGAATATTTCCCTTGATTCTAGTTCTGGGTGAAACACATGACAATGGGAACCCCTCAGACAACAATAGTAAAAAACTCCTCATATACAGATGGAAGACCACATAGGTAGTTACAAGCACAAGTATCTGAGCACGAATGACGGCAAGCGAGATAGCTAGAATCAAAGGGAATATGCACCTGCAATGTTAATGCAATGTCATGTAATCAATGCAGATGAGAAATGCAAAAATACAAGGATGTTATAGGGGATCAAGGTAGTTGTGCTGTGCTGTAGCAATAATAATCAGAAGCTGATTATGCTGTAGCTTGAGAATAACCAGAGCTTCGCCTTTGCATAACATATATCACTGCATGACATAAATCACTGATACTGAAGACCTCTGATATCAAACCCAAAAGTTCACACTGTAGAGAAAACCGGGTGATCTGGAGCTATGGTTTCCTGCATAACCCAATCCCTCTCACAGGTATGGACCTATCCACTGATAAGGTACGACATCCTATGCGTTCATCAGCGTCACAGACTTTCAAGAGCGATGAAACGATACCCAGAAGGTGTGGCATCATCATCTCTTGAAGCGGCCTCACTTAGCTGAATCACAAATGATCGGTCCCCAGAGTCGACAACCCTCCAAACCAACAACCCCTCAAGCCCAAAGGGCTAGAAAAGAAGTCAACCGGGAGAATCTCGTATGGGCGTGGATTTCATGAGACACTAGTACCTGCAAAGCAAGCACGCGCCCACTACTTTCCACAACTAATGCTAGGTACACTCAAGCCTGGAACTGGCTTATTGTAACACCCATTTTAATTATTTAGTCATTTTATTACTATTTTAATTATTATATGTTGGTGTGCCCTTTGGTGGGGGTGTGTTTGATGATGATTGGTGGGTGTCCCTGATATGGAAGAATTATTGGTGGTGAATTGGTGTGAATATAATAATAAAATAAATCGTAGTAATATGGTGGTATTATTATTATTAATATTATTATTATTATTATTATTATTATTATTATTATTATTATTAATTGTAGTAATATTATTAATATTGGAGAATATTATTATTATTAATATTATTACTATTATTATAACTATCAGTGGGAGAATATTATTATGATTATTATTATTATTAATAATATTATTGGTGGAGTATTATTACTATTATTATTAATATTATTATTATGGGTGAAATAATATTATTAATATTGCTATGTGTATTATTATTATTATTATTATTATTATTATAATTATTATAATAATTATTATTAGTAATATTATATTAGTATTACTATTAAGATTATTATTATTATTATATTAAGTTATTATTATTATTAAGATTAGATAATTAAAATAGGGAATGTGAGGGGTTAGTGGTTTTTTTACGATACATTTGGAGAGTTGGGAGAAAGAACGAGAGAAGTGAGAAGAGCATAGAACAAGCAAAGGAACGAGGAACGGAGGAGAAAGGAGAAAGCCAAGAGACCAAATCTAGGAGGATTTCCATCGATCAAACCGATTAACAAGGTAAGGGGGGAGAAACTTGATTGGGATGGTATTTACATGTATAGGGTAGTGGGGATTCCTTAACCCCGTAGGAATGTATCGGTGTATGAAGTTTTATGTTGTCATGCCTATAATTGTTGATTGATGTTGAGAATTGGTATTTGATAAACCAATGAGGAATTGATATATGTCGATGTTGATGAATTGTTGTTTTTGGTGAGTTTGGGGTATTGGTTGGGTTTACGGTTTTAGGGAAGTTCCTGTATAACCTCTGTGGTTTGGATAACGACCATGAGTATTGGTGAGATTTTGTGTAACCTCTGTGGCTTGGGTAATGACCATGATATAGGTTCTGAGATGTAGTTTAAGGAATAATTGATTAGAGTAGTGTGTGATAGTTGTAGTAATGATAGGGCAGAGGATGGATGAAGAGTGATAAGCTTGGAATTGAGCAAGATGACAGTGTTGGACAGTAAGGGTGGGTTTTCGTATATGATCATTGTGATTGTGTAATAGTGTATGATGGGTAGGATCACATTTAGGATAGAAACCCCTAAATGCCATGGTTTTGAAAAGTATGGTTATATGATATATGATGACATGATCTTTAAAAATATGTTGTTGGCTGTTATAATTGTCATATTATGGTAGGATTTCGAATTCTGAAACCGGGGCTTTTTACGGAATTGAAATCGGAGGTCCGGAAGGCCTCCAACGATGGAAAACACAGAATTTTCTGCATTCTGCGCTGTTTGCGTCGACTCAAAGCTGTATATTGGTGAATTTTCTGTTTTGACGATTTTGGCCATAACTTTTGATCCGTAAGTCGGATTTAGTCCCCGTTCGAAGCATTGGAAAGCTCTTGAATAGATCTATAACATGGTATAAATAATATAGTTATTTGCCAAATATTTTTATATCCAATATTTTTGGGGAGTCATTGTTTAGTTAAATAGTAACTAAACCATGGATCGATTGAAATGATTTATTGATTATTTACTTGAGTTTAATTGTTGTGCACTTAGTATGCTTGTGTTTATTGGTGGTGTAATATATATAATGTATGGTGATGTGATCAGGAGGATCGTGTGCACTTAGTGTGCTTGATTTTGTTTGTCGTGCATTGTTGTCGTGCATTGGTGTCGTACATATCATGGTGTTTGGTGGGATGAATCATTGCTCAGGAGGAGTGTATGTGATTCATCCGTACTCCTTTGTGGAGAATGGTGGGGATAGATCATATCTCAGTAGGAGCGTAAGTGATCTGTCGGGGATAGATCATATCTTAGTAGGAGCGTAAGTGATTTGTCGGGGATAGATCATATCTCAGTAGGAGCGTAAGTGATCTGTCGGGGATAAATCATATCTCAGTAGGAGCGTAAGTGATATGTCCAAGGTTCGATTGAATGAACCAATGAGTCGGTACCGCATGCATGGTGTTGAGTTGCATATTTGCATTATAATATGTTATATTGTAATTTGAACAGTAGGTTCGTGATTGGTGTTGTGGGGTGAATATTGGTGTGTTTTAATTATTATATGTTATATGGATGTTTGAACAGTAGGTTCGTGATTGGTGTTGATGGGGTGAATATTGGTGTGTTTTAATTATTATATGTTATATGGATGTTTGAATAGTAGGTTCGTGATTGGTGTTGATGGGGTGAATATTGGTGTGTTTTACTACCTTTATTGCATGTATTAAATTACCGATATATCTTGATCATGTTTTCTCACCCCTTTGTTGTTGTTGTGGTCTGTGCTTCCTCGGAAGTACAGATAATCCAGGTACATAGATAGCTTAGATAGCGGTGTGCAAGTCGAGTCTTAGGATGCTCTGATACGTAACACGGGATATGGGTGTTTTATTTGTTTATGTTAAACTTGTTGAAAATCCTGTGACGTATCACATTTTGGTGAATTATAATAATAAAGATTTTATGTAAATCTGGCGGATGGCCGAGAATGTTGGAATAATAATTTCCGCTGTATTATTTTGAAAATAATGAATAAAGTATTTTTGATAACTATTGGTGATGTGATATCCCACAGTTTTTGTGAAAACTCTAATGTTTATATTTTATTTAATTTGGGAAGTGGGGTGTTACAATTGGTATCAGAGCATGTCGGTCCGTCTGGTCAATGTTGTCTAGTGTTGTTGTTCCCTGATATGCGATATGTGTGTAAAAACACTGTCGGTACATGTTATTGTTTAAATTTTGTCGGTAGAAGTGAAATGATTCCAGTGGGGGAGAAGTTGGTATTTCTCCGGAATGCTGCAGTGTTGTGGCTTAGTGTGTTACGCTCTTATAGTTTGGTAAAGATGGTTTATACCCCATCATGATTTTCGGCTGTCTATTGACAAATTGAGGAACTGATCACCCTCAATCTCTTGTTAATAGTATACGGGATTGTGTTGGATGGGATAGACGTGTCTTGCAAGCTTAGGTGGTGTGAGAAATAAATTGCCTTGAGTTAAGCTAAGTGCTTAAGGGATTATTTTGAGGAGTTGGCGTAAGACGGTGTTGAGGTGTGTATTTTGACGGAAACTTTGAATGTTAAGGAAAGTGAGAAATTGGGGTTTATCACTTAATTGTGATTGTCCGGAAGTTTTCCTGAGGAGGTAAATGGTTTACTATCGGAATGTGAAGTAAAGCTTACACATTGACTTTGTTCTTGGAACTAGTCCGATATGGGTGACTCCATATTGTGTGTTTGCATTGGGATTGAGAAAGTTAAAGAGTCAACTTGAAGACCTGCTGGAAGAGAGGTTCTTTTGTTTGAGTGTGTTACCATAAGGTGCACCAATTTTGTTGGTTAGACAGACGGAAGGTTTTGTGAAGCTTTGGGTGAACTATGGATACGTGAACAAGGTGACTATCAAGGATAAGCGTTCGCTTCCAAGAGTTGATGATTTGATGGATCAACGGGCTGAAGGATGTGAGTTTTCCTTGGTCGTGTGAGCTCGGGTAGAGCTATTGTGGTTGTGGTATCAAAGGTCGAAGTTGTATCGCAATGGGAGGCTCCAAGATCTGCTGTTGAGATTGGGAGTAATTGGGTTTTAAAATATTTAAAGATTGAAAGTGTGTTGGATGGTCTCCTAGATATGAAATTGTTGTTGTACGCTGAATTCCGAGATCGCAGCTTTTTACGGAATCGAAATCGGACGTCGTAGAAATCATGTTTAATGGTTCTAATTCGAGGCTATATGTTAGGTGAGTATGAGTATGTGTTTGTTTCGAAGAAAGGAATTGAATCGGTCGAATTTTCGGACAAGAATGCAAAATCCCGTAGCAGTTTTTCGGCAAAATTCTGGTTTTTCGAAAAACTTTGAAAATTCATAACTCTTGAACCGTATGTCCGTTTTGACCCCCGTTTGAAGCGTTGGAGAGCTAACGAGATGCTCTTTCCAGGAAAAATGGTTTTTATGTCAATGGATGATCCAATTATAGCATAATATTTGAAACGTGTAATTTGGTCAACTTTTACCGTCGTGATCGGGTGGGTTTGATGTGTTATCTTACTGTATGTTTTCGGTATATACCGTGGTAGCCGATGCTTCGATTTGGAAACCTTGCTTGTACCGAGGAAAATGGCAAAAAGAGTTGGAACCGGTTGGGAAATTTTGTGATGCGAGTCTGGTCTGTGAAGAGACTTCTTATGGAGTTAAGCCTTGTATGTTAGGTCGTACTAGTAGTATTCTTGAGGAGATTCGAGGAGGTCAGAAATATGGGTTGAGTTGGTGAATTAGTTGAAATTGATAAATCAGAGTCGAAGAGTGGATTGTCGGGTTTGTGGAAATAGTACCATGATATGTTGTGATGGGGTATGTGGACCGGATGTTGTTGAGGGGAGTAGGAGTACTCATGAAGAAATACATTGAGGTGGATAGAGTGTCCATTCCGGTGCTATGAAGAAGTAACCGAATTTGAGTAGATTGTTTGGGTGACCATAGATGAGGAGAGGAGTGGTTGAGGTTGAATATACTGGTTAGAATTGTTGGAATTCGAAGAGTGAACATTAGAGACTGTTGAGTCTGATGCAACCGTTGAATATTCCAGAGTGGAAATCAGGTAGTATTTTCACGGATTTGGTGTTGAGATTTCCAAAGAATTGGAAAGACATAATTTTAATTTGGGTTGTTGTGAGTGGATGAACTATTCCGTGTTAAGGATATATGAGATACATATTGAGGAAGTAGTGAAGTTGGATGAGATACTGTCGAATGTTGTGTTAGATTGAAATTTGAGATTTATATTGAGATGTTGGAGGGGATTACAGGAAGCTTCAGGTACTAAGTTAAAGTTGAGTTCGACTTACCATCCACAAACTGATGGTCAGTCAGAGAGGACTATTGAGTCTGTAGAGAATTGGTGAGATCTTGGGTGTTGGATCAAGGTGGATCGTGGGATGAGTAATTACCGTTGATTGAGTTACCTATAATAACGATTACCATCCTAGTGTCGGAATGGCACTATATATGGCTTGGGGAGATAGGGAGTGTATGACTCTTCTGTGTTGGAATAAGTCGAGTGGGAGTGTTGTGCTCAGACCGAGAATTATGCTTGAGATGGCTGAGAAGATCAAGAGGATATAAGGAAATATGTGTTTTGAGAGTCACGTCGGTGACTGGTGCTGGTCGGGCTTCGAAATCTCGGAAGTTCGCACCGGGTTCTGTGGTTGTATCAGAGTAGCGCAGCAGAGGCATGGGAGGAGTAACATGTTAGATCGTTTTGCCGTTGTCGCTGTGAATTGGCATGACGTGTTTCATGTGTCTTCGTTGAGGAATTACATTGAATCAGGTGGATGATGTACCAGTGGAAAATAATTTGATTGTGGAGGCATTGCTAGTTCGTTTGACGAACGAGAAACAACTCCGAGGGGAGGAGATAACTTTGGTGAAAGTGGCTTGAGGGGGATGCTGCAGAAGGCAGTGTGACCTGAGAATTGGAATGAAGGATGCGGGAAGCGTACCCGGAACTATTTCCATCAGGTAATTTTCGAGGACGAAAATAATTAAAGTGGGGGAGAGTTGTAACACTCATTTTAATTATTTAGTCATTTTATTACTATTTTAATTATTATATGTTGGTGTGCCCTTTGGTGGGGGTGTGTTTGATGATGATTGGTGGGTGTCCCTGATATGGGATGATTATTGGTGGTGAATTGGTATGAATATAATAATAAAAATAAGTAGTAGTAATATGGTGGTATTATTATTATTATTATTATTATTATTATTATTATTATTATTATTATTATTATTATTATTATTATTATTATTATTAATTGTAGTAATATTATTAATATTGGAGAATATTATTATTATTAATATTATTACTATTATTATAACTATTAGTGGGAGAATATTATTATGATTATTATTATTATTATTATTAATATTATTGGTGGAGTATTATTACTATTATTATTATGGGTGAAATAATATTATTAATATTGCTATGTGTATTATTATTATTATAATGATTATTATAATTATTATTATTATTAGTAATATTATATTAGTATTACTATTAAGATTATTATTATTATTATATTAAGTTATTATTATTATTATTAAGATTAGATAATTAAAATAGGGAATGTGAGGGGTTAGTGGTTTTTTTACGATACATTTGGAGAGTTGGGAGAAAGAACGAGAGAAGTGAGAAGAGCCTAGAACGAGCAAAGAAAGGAGAAAGCCAAGAGACCAAATCTAGAAGGATTTCCATCGATCAAACCGATTAACAAGGTAAGGGGGGAGAAACTTGATTGGGATGGTATTTACATGTATAGGGTAGTGGGGATTCCTTAACCCCGTAGGAATGTATTGGTGTATGAAGTTTTATGTTGTCATGCCTATAATTGTTGATTGATGTTGAGAATTGGTATTTGATAAACCAATGAGGAATTGATATATGTCGATGTTGATGAATTGTTGTTTTTGGTGAGTTTGGGGTATTGGTTGGGTTTACGGTTTTAGGGAAGTTCCTGTATAACCTTTGTGGTTTGGATAATGACCATGAGTATTGGTGAGATTTTGTGTAACCTCTGTGGCTTGGGTAATGATCATGATATAGGTTCTGAGATGTAGTTTAAGGAACAATTGATTAGAGTAGTGTGTGATAGTTGTAGTAATGATAGGGCAGAGGATGGATGAAGAGTGATAAGCTTGGAATTGAGCAAGATGACAGTGTTAGACAGTAAGGGTGGGTTTTCGTATGATCATTGTGATTGTGTAATAGTGTATGATGGGTAGGATCACATTTAGGATAGAAACCCCTAAATGCCATGGTTTTGAAAAGTATGGTTATATGATATATGATGATATGATCTTTAAAAATATGTTGTTGGCTGTTATAATTGTCATATTATGGTAGGATTTCGAATGGGCTTTTTACGGAATTGAAATCGGAGGTCCGGAAGGCCTCCAACGATGGAAAACACAGAATTTTCTGCATTCTGCGCTGTTTGCGTCGACTCAAAGCTGTATATTGGTGAATTTTCTGTTTTGACGATTTTGGCCATAACTTTTGATCCGTAAGTCGGATTTAGTCCCCGTTTGAAGCGTTGGAAAGCTCTTGAATATATATATAACATGGTATAAATAATATAGTTTATTTGCCAAATATTTTTATATCCAATATTTTTGGGGAGTCATTGTTTAGTTAAATAGTAACTAAACCATGGATCGATTGAAATGATTTATTGATTGTTTACTTGAGTTTAATTATTGTGCACTTAGTGTGCTTGTGTTTATTGGTGGTGTAATATATATAATGTATGGTGATGTGATCAGGAGGATCATGTGCACTTAGTGTGCTTGAGTTTGTTTGTCGTGCATTGGTTTCGTACATATCATGGTGTTTGGTGGGATGAATCATTGCTCAGGAGGAGTGTATGTGATTCATCCGTACTCCTTTGTGGAGAATGGTGGGGATAGATCATATCTCAGTAGGAGCGTAAGTGATCTGTCGGGGATAGATCATATCTCAGTAGGAGCGTAAGTGATTTGTCGGGGATAGATCATATCTCAGTAGGAGCGTAAGTGATCTGTCGGGGATAGATCATATCTCAGTAGGAGCGTAAGTGATATGTCCAAGGTTCGATTGAATGAACCAATGAGTCGGTACCGCATGCATGGTGTTGAGTTGCATATTTGCATTATAATATGTTATATTGTAATTTGAACAGTAGGTTCGTGGATTGGTGTTTGTGGGGTGAATATTGGTGTGTTTTAATTATTATATGTTATATGGATGTTTGAACAGTAGGTTCGTGATTGGTGTTGATGGGGTGAATATTGGTGTGTTTTAATTATTATATGTTATATGGATGTTTGAACAGTAGGTTCGTGATTGGTGTTGATGGGATGAATATTGGTGTGTTTTAATTATTATATGTTATATGGATGTTTGAACAGTAGGTTCGTGATTGGTGTTGATGGGGTGAATATTGATGTGTTTTACTACCTTTATTGCATGTATTAAATTACCGATATATCTTGATCATGTTTTCTCACCCCTTTGTTGTTGTTGTGGTCTGTGCTTCCTCGGAAGTACAGATAATCCAGGTACATAAATAGCTTGGATAGCGGTGTGCAAGTCGAGTCTTAGGATGCTCTGATACGTAACACGGGATATGGGTGTTTTATTTGTTTATGTTAAACTTGTTGAAAATCCTGTGACGTATCACATTTTGGTGAATTATAATAATAAAGATTTTATGTAAATCTGGCGGATGGCCGAGAATGTTGGAATAATAATTTCCGCTGTATTATTTTGAAAATAATGAATAAAGTATTTTTGATAACTATTGGTGATGTGATATCCCACAGTTTTTGTGAAAACTCTGATGTTTATATTTTATTTAATTTGGGAAGTGGGGTGTTACACTTATCACTCATCAGAATCAATCCCCTCCCACAACAGCATAATAAGGATATAATATAATGCTGAAAATAAACTGCGGGAAAATAAAATGCGGGAAAGTAAAGCTAAGATACAACAGGTCTGTACAAAACCCACAAGATAAACAAACAAGCGCTAGGACTGACTCGCATAAGAGACGTTGGATCCCCAGCAGAGTCGCCAGCTGCTGGGGATGACCCAGACAGCTAGGAAGAAAATCCAAGGCGAGACTCGCATAGGGAACCATCGCAGTCCCCAGCAGAGTCGCCAGCTGTCGCTACTGCGAAAATCGGCGTCGGAAAAACAGAAGAGTCGCCACCGTGCGTTATTTATCCCAGAGGAGGGAAAGGAAACGCTCAGAGAAAACCTAACTAAAAGAGGGAAAAGGAATGGTCATCGCAACCATGTCCTGGATTCGGGAGTCGGTTACGCAAGGGGAAGGTATTAGCACCCCTCACGTCCATCGTACTCGATGGGATCCATGCTAATCGTTTATCTAAAAGGGTTTGATTAATACTATCTACACTAAGGGATTAAGGGCAAAACAAAAGAAAAGTGACTCGGCAGAACACAGCAGTTCTATGCCTACGTATTCCCGTCTGAAACGAGAAATCAGAGTCAACGTAGTTCGCCTAACTACGGGTAAAAGGGGGGAAGGTTGCTCGCCGAGATATCGCATCTCGTGCCTACGTACTTTCATCTGGTATGAAAGATCAGAGCAAACTTAGTTCGGGCTAACTAGACCACAGGTTTGGTTTAGGTTGTTTTTAACCTGAGTAGGGTTAACACTCGGTTCTAGCAGTTTGGTGTATGCAGCTCGACCATTGGAGACTTAGGCGTTACCGTTTGCGAGAGAACCGAGAGTTAATGAAACTCTCCTTAAGAAAATGACCTCTAGAGATTAAAGTCCAAGAGGACAAAAATAAGTTGAATGTTTGTTTTTATGTCTTTTATGAAGAAGTGTTTGAGTTTCATTTGTAACTCGTGTCGCACTAAAGACTTGGACTTAAGAGTGAATGTGTCGCACGTCACCCAAAGGGTACCATACTAAACATTCAAATTATGTGAGGGAAACCCTCCCATAATTCGTTCTCAAGTAGCTTAAGGCTTGTAACTCATGACACGTGTTAACCTTTATTAAGTATTTTAAGAATGTTTGAAGATGAGAAAGAGAAACAGACCTCTAAGGGAAACTACACAGCCCTAAATGTTATCATGCAATGTTCGTCCTATGGTTGAAGTTTGCAAAGGGGAAGACTACCCTAATGTTGTCATACATGGTTGAAAAGCCTAATGTCTATCACATCCTATCTTTAACAAGAAAGAATGGAGCTCCTAAGGGAAAGGCAAAGGAAGCAACAGAAAACAGATGAAGTAACAACATACAGGAAATGCAGATTCATAACAGTAAACCTAGAATGCAAGTGAGGGAGGCGAGTCATCTCAACCTCAAGCCCATAATGAATGGAAGTTGGCCTATTCTAAACATGCGATCTTGGCCACAAGTGAATATAAAGAGATACAAGGCAATAAAACTCACGAATGACGTACGTATACCACAATTTGGAATCATAACGCGCTATCATGGAAATATGGAACCTAATGGGCAATTCATGTTTGATAAAACCAGCCAATAAATGATCTACAAGTCCTATACAATGTCTATAATAAGAAATAGGAACCCTAGCGTCCATCACACAAACAATTCGAGGCCGTTGGAGCCGAAAGAAAAGCAAAGTCCGTTCTAAAGTCCAAATTACAAGTCCGAATACAAAAATACAAGAAAATAGCAAAAGGTGCTAAAAAATTCAAATAAAAATCTCCAATGCCCTACATCAAGTCACAAACCAGGGGTGAGAGATAAAACAAAATATCCAAATAGAAATGGTCAAATAAGATGAAAACCTTGCAAGATGTCTCATGTATACAAAGGAAAAGTTAAAATGGAGCATGTTAAAGAAAGCATCCAAAACCAATTAAAATGGTACAATAAAATTCCCACAAAAATATATCACAATACCTTAACATGTGTATGAGATCCCTGCAAAAGGTTAGGCTTGAAATGACATATTGATGGGTCAAAGAAAATTCACAAGATCATGACTCGATTAGGATATCTTTTATGACCACTTAAATGTAAAAAATTCTAATAAAATGCAAGAACGTGATAAAATTATGATTCCAATTTATTAAATCCTAGACATCTTAAAGATTCGTCACAAAAAAATGGGGATCAAAAAGACTAAGTATTCTATTTTTATGATTATTTGAAGTCAGCATGAAAAAATAGGAAAAATAAAGAACACATGGAAGCACATGAATACATGAGAAATAAGGTGAATAAGTGAATAATTCAGAAGTGGCAGGGGGAGGGATCGAACCCGCGTTCTCCCAGCCTCTGCACTAGCCCAAAACGACGTAGTTTTGGTCTGGGACACGTGGCATAGCGCCTGGCCCTTGGATGGGTGGAAAAAGTCCACATTTCTGCATTGATCCGATGGCTACTGCTTGTCTTCTCCACTTGGATGAAATTATAGGGAAAAATTCAGCATTTGAACATGGTGGCCGACGGCAATGAGGGGGGTGGCCGGAAAAAATTCAAAGGTCCATATCTCTCTCAATTCTTGTCCAAACGAGGTGATTCTTGAAT
>OZ012739.1:22981002-23012537 GCA_963859935.3 Lathyrus sativus
GACATGCCTTGATGGTGATGGTTACCTTGTGACTTGAGATTTCCACAAACCTGAGCTTGAGCTCTCGATTGAGCTTTGAAGATGAAACTCTTACCTTGATTGTTGGATAAGATAGTTTGACCCCCTGTCTAAGACTAATGCTAGGTGATAATGGCAATGCAAATGATAATGATATGGGGGTCAAAGGTTAGGGTGAAAAAGAGGTTGTGACAATACCCCATGAAGAAAACCACATGGCTGATGCACTGGCTACTTTATCCTCCATGATTAATGTGAATCGATGGAACAATGTACCCAAGATTGACATAATGTGCCTTGATAGGCCCGCTTACATATTCACAATAGAAGCAGTCATCGATGATAAACCTAAGTATCACGACATCAAGTGCTTCCTTCAAAGATAGGATTACCTGCTTGGGGCATTAAGAAAAGATAGGAAGACTCTCAGAATACTGGCTGACAATTTCTTCCTGAACAATGATGTACTCTACAAAATAAAATTGACATTGTTTTGCTAAGATACATGGACAGACGCGAAGCAAACATGCTAATGAAAGAGATTCATGAAGGATCCTTTGGCACTCATGCTAATAGGCATACAATGGCAAGAAAAATTCTAAGAGCAGGATATTATTGGCTGACAATGGAATCTGATTGTTACAAATACATGAGGAAGTGTCATAAGTGTCAGATATACACCAACGGGATTCATGTACCGCCAACACATCTCAAAGCTCTCTCTTCTCCATGGCCTTTTTATATATGGGGAATCGATATGATTGACATGATTGAACCAAGAGCCTGCAACGAACATCAGTTCATCTTGGTAACCATTGATTACTTCACCAAATGGGTCGAAGCAACATCATATACCAATGTGACTAGACAAGATGTTGCCTGATTTATCAAAAATAATATCATTTGTCGCTATGGTGTTCCAAGCCAGATCATTACTGATAATGGAACTAACCTGAACAACAAGATGATGAAAGAATTATATGCTGAATTCAAAATTGAACACCATAACTTGTCTCCCTAACGGCTAAGATGAACGGAGTTGTAAAGACAACTAACGAAAATATCAAGAAGATCATTCAGAAGATGGTTGTAACCTACAAAGATTGGCACGAAATGCTACCATTTACTTTTCACGGTTATTGCACATCCGTCTGCACTTCAATTGGGGAAACCCATTTCTCTTTAGTATATGTCATGTAAGTAGTGCTCCCTCATAGAGGTTGAGATCTCGTCAATGAGAGTATTGATGGAAGCCAAGCTAGCAGAAGCTGAATGGTGTCAAATCAGATGCAATGACCTGAATTTGATCGAAGAAAAAAGAATGACGACTTTATGTTATGGTCAGTTATATCAACAAAGAATGAAGAAAGCTTTTGACAAAAAGGTTCAACCTCGGGTATTCAGAGAAGGCGACCTCGTGCTCAAAAATATCCAATCATTTCTCACTGATTCCAGGGGAAAATGGACTCCAAATTATGATGACCCTTATGTTGTTAAGGAAGCATTCTCAGGTGGTGTCTTGATACTCACAACCATGGATGGAGAAGAGCTTACTTATCCCAAAAATGTTGATGCAGTCAAAAATACTTTGCCTAAAAATAAAAAATAGCTCGCTAAATTGAAAACACGAAAGGGTGACTTAGGCAAAAAAAACGCGTCTCAGTGGATTGAAAACCCGAAAGGGAGGTCCAGGCAAAAATTAGAGACATAAACATAAAGTAATCATCCCAATATATAGAAAACCCGAAAAGGCGGTCTAGGCAAAAGTTATGGATTTATGGCAAGTAACTGCATCCAAAAAGATTGGATCCTCAAAACCAACGTCATCTGGAAAGGAATCTGATCGGTGGATTTCACTTGTGTTTTCAAACGCTGTTTGTTGTTAATTTCGTATCATTTTTATCTGTTTCGAAGCTTTAGTTTTTGTTATCTGAGTTACTCATAGTTGTTTTTATTCAAGTCTTATTTTGAAGTTTGTATTACTTTTGCCGCTGGTGCGTTTGATTCGGTTTCTTTTAGTGTGTTTTTGGCAGGAATTGATAGCATGACAGTCGCACCGTTTTCGGAGGCAAAGAAACGTTGAAAAATGGAATTCAGAGGCACAACACGGGTACCCGTGTTGCACAACATGGCCCGTGTCAGGGAGGACACGGTTGGAAGACACGGGCAAGAGAAGCAGAGGAAAATGGAGAACAGAAGTACAACACGGGTGCCCGTGTCACACAACACGGCCCGTGTTGCAGCCCCTGTAGAAGAAAATGCGCCATGTGGATTCAGCAGCCTGACACGGCCACCCGTGTTGCACAACACGGCCCGTGTCATGGCCACTGATAGTGAAATTGTTGTTTTTCTGATTTTTATGCTGTCAGACCTATTTCGAAGGGCATTTGAGACATTTCGCGATGTAATTTGAATTTAGATATAAGAGCCACTTTTTAGAAAGAAGCAGACACTTTTGAATTGAGATTAGGATTGACAACTGAGGAGAGAGTTTTTCTGGAGAACAAAGGATCGATCAAAAGCGGAAGCAATTGATGATCCAAGTGACCCAACTTGAATTGTAATGATCTTCTCCTTTCCATTTTTAATTGCATTTATGTTTACGAAGAACATGAGCAGCTAAACCCCCAGTTGTTAGGGGTGGTCCTAAGTTGCGATGTAATGACATTTGTTTGATTATTCTATGAGAATTATGTTATTCACCTTATATATATATATATATATATATTTTATTTTGCAACAATCTTAATGCGTATTCATATTGGAAAGTAGAATTCGATTTATGATTAGGTTTTGGTCTGGAAAGTCAACCTAACACTTTTGCAAAATAATATCACGGTAGATATTGCTTAGGAATGAGGATATCCCGTATCACGTATTTTATTGTCAGAACTATTGCTTGATGCTTTTCATGGACACTGAGGAATTAGTGTACATGAAACTCATCAAAGGGTTTTATTAAGGAATTAAGGAAAACTAAAAGAAGGTTAATAACTATTATCTCAGGATAATCCTACATGGTCTTCACTCGCATCGTGTCCACTCCCCTAACACTGTTCTTAGATTGATCTATAAGTCTTTATTTACTTGTTGTGTTACTCTGCTACCAAACAACCTCCTAGACTTTTTGTTCCTTTGAATACTAAAAATCCCGTTAATTACTATGCAGTCCTCGAGATCGATACTTGGGACTCTTCCCTTATTACTACAATCGGTAAAAATAGTACACTTGTTATTTTCCCGATCAAGTTTTTGGCGCCGTTGCCGGGGACTGCTAAATTAATATTGTTTTTAGAATCCAAAAGAAATTTTGTTGCTCTGCGACTAAAATTTTATTATTCGCTGCATTTTCTCTCGGCTTGTATTATCTAACGTTTGTCTAATTATGTATGCGAGGTCAGGCCTCAGCTAAATATTCTTTTGATACAGAACCAGAACGAGCGTTACACGAAAGACAGAGAAAAGATAAAGTTAAAAGACTGGAAGAAATAGAGGAAATTATATCTGTGCAGAGCGACTCCGAAGAGAGAGAGAGACAACACCTGAAACTGTTCAAATGGCTGGAAATCCACCTCAGCCCGAAAGACTGCTAGGAGACTATGGAGGGGCCAATGCTCAACCAAACCGGATGACCATTGTGAATCAACCGGTGAATGTTGCACATTTTCAGCTACACCCTTCCACCATCCGTCAGTTGGAGAGCAAGCCGTTCGCTGGAAGAATCAACGAAGATGCAAACAAGCATCTTCAGAGATTCCTTACGACTACCACCTCTTTGAAGATAGAAGGACATTCTGAAGAGGAAAAGAGATTGGTTATGTTCCCGTTCACACTCACTGATGAAGCGGAAGAATGGTTTTACTCACTTCCAGCTGGGAGTATCACAACATGGCAAGAGATGGAAACTGCGTTCCTGAATGAGTATTTCCCTGCTTCAGTGTTTATCCGAAAAAGATATGACATTGTCAACTTCAAGCAAAAAGAAGGAGAATCTTTAGGGGATGCATATAAGCGGTTTAAGAGGTGTCTGACAGCATGTCCTACTTATAACATGGACGCCACTGAGCAGATGCAAAACTTTGTGAATGGATTACGACTCAAAATGAAACAGCTCATAGACACTGCTGCCGGTGGCTCAACCAACTTCTCAACAGCCACGGATATCAAAAGGATCATAGAAGCAATTGCCGCTAACAAGCACCTTGAGTTGTATGATCGCACTGTAAACCAACCGGAAGGTAAGATTGATTTGAAGCTGGCAGACCAGGTTGTTAAAATGGAGGATCAGATTACCGCCGAGGTAGAGAGAAGGTTAAAGAAAATGAATATTGGAAATCAGACAGTGGCACAAGTTGAACCAGTTTAAGCATCACCTTGTGAAATATGTGGTGGACCACATTTTACCGTGCATTGTGTGGCAACTCAAGAGCAGGTGGAACAGATTAATATGTTGAGGCAGAACAATCCGTATGCCAACACATATAATCCTGGTTGGAAGAATCACCCCAATTTTTCATGGAAAGATCAGCAAGGAAATGTACAAAAACCGGTTCAGGGCCAACAACCGTATCAACCTCAGCAGCAACAATACCAGCAGCCATCGTACCAACCTCAATATCAACAACAAGCTCCTAGAAAAGCTGATTGGGAAGTAGCCATTGAAAAAATGGCCGCCCAAAGTTCTCAATTTCAGGAAGAGACAAGGAGCAACTTCAGGAATGCTGGAGCATCAATTAAAAATCTTGAAGTACAAATGAGTCAAATTGCTCAACAGCTAGCGAGTTCGCAAGCGCCGAGTACACTTCCAAGTGCTACAGTACCAAATCCGAAGGATCACCACCAAATTAAGGCGGTAGTAACAAGAAGTGGAAAATCCAAGGAAGTAGAAGAAGAGGAAACTGAACTAAATGATCAGATGCTAGAAAGATTGGCTGGGCACGATTACTATTGTTTTCTAGATGGATACTCCGGGTACAACCAAATCGCGGTTGCGCCGGAGGATCAAGAGAAGACGGCTTTCACATGCCCGTACGGAGTTTTTGCTTATAGGAGGATGCCATTCGGGTTATGTAATGCTCCAGCGGCATTTCAAAGATGCATGACTTCTATTTTTGCGGATATGCTTGAGAAACAGATGGAAGTCTTCATGGATGATTTTTCGGTTTTTGGGTCATCATTTGATAATTGTTTAACTAACCTCTCACTTGTTTTGCAGAGATGTCAGGAAAGTAACTTGATCCTAAATTGGGAAAAATGTCATTTCATGGTAAGAGAGGGCATTGTCCTTGGTCACAAAATCTCACACAAAGGGATCGAAGTCGATCAAGCAAAAGTGGAAGTAATATCTAAGTTACCACCACCCGTGAACGAGAAAGGTATTCGAAGTTTCTTGGGTTACGCGGGCTTCTACCGCAGGTTCATAAGAGATTTCTCCAAGATAGCTAAACCGTTGACTTCTTTGTTAGTCAAGGACACAACGTTTGTGTTCAATAAGGAGTGTGCTAACACATTCGAAAACCTGAAATATAAGTTAGTGTCAACACCAATAGTGATTGCCCCCGATTGGTCTCTGCCGTTTGAGATCATGTGTGACGCCAGTGACATCGCGATGGGGGTTGTGTTGGGGCAGCGGAGAGAGAAGCTTTTGCATGTTATTTACTATGCTAGTCACGTTTTGAACCCTGCACAGATGAATTACGCTACTACCGAGAAGGAGTTGCTAGCGGTGGTGTACGCCTTTGACAAATTTAGGCAATATATGTTGGGTTCTAAAGTGATTGTTTATACTGACCATGCTGCTTTAAAATATCTTTTTGCTAAGCAGGAGTCAAAGCCCAGACTTCTGAGATGGATCCTACTTCTCCAAGAATTCGATGTGGAGATTCGTGATAAGAGAGGATGTGAAAATACTATAGCTGATCACCTCTCGCGAATGTCACCGATTGAAGAAAACAAGGAAAAGCGTCTGATAAAGGATGAGTTTGCTGATGAACACATCCTAGTTATTCATGGTGTCCTTTGGTTTGCGGATTACGCCAACTATTTGGTCGAGGGTCTAATACCTGACGACTTTTATTCTAACAAGCGGAAAAAGTTTGTTCATGACTGCAGGTTTTACTTATGGGATGACCCGTTTCTTTACAAGAGAGGGGTGGATGGACTGATCAGAAGATGCGTTCCTGAAGATGAGCAAAGGAAGGTGCTCGAAGCATGTCATAATTCAGATTATGGAGGGCATTTCAGTGGTGACCGCACCGCAGCCAAAGTCCTCCAATCGGGGTTGTATTGGTCGTCTTTGTTCAAGGATGCCCAGGACGTCGTTAAGGAATGCGACAGATGTCAACAGACTGGAAATATCTCGAAAAGAAACCAGATGCTGCAAAATTCCATGTTAGAAGTAGAGTTGTTTGATGTTTGGGGGATTGACTTTATGGGACCATTCCCACCATCATTTGGAAAAAACTATATACTGGTGGCAGTTGACTATGTTTCGAAGTGGGTAGAAGCAGTGGCACTACCAACCAATGATGCTAAGGTAGTGGTCAGGTTTCTGAAGGAGAACATATTTTCTCGGTTTGGAGTACCAAGGGCCCTTATAAGTGATGAAGGAACTCACTTCCTGAATCATCTCATGGAAAAGTTACTCCTTAAGTATAATGTGAAGCACAAAATAGCTACCCCTTACCATCCTCAAACCAACGGGCAAGCCGAGGTGTCAAATAGACAACTCAAACAGATACTAGAGAAAACAGTGCGTGCCTCCTGTCGCGGTGAAATTTTGATACCAAACTATTGATTAGTTTGAATCGTTAATTCAATTTGCAACCGATTTTTGATTTGTCCAAAGGAAGGGATAAATATCGAAATTCCCACAATGCAATGCAAATGCAAGGTTTAGATTGTTTAGGTTCGGGGGTTGGTTAAACTTAGGGAAGGTACTAGCATCCTAAGTTTCTGTAGTACTCTACAGGAACCTCTTGTTTTATGCTGTTTATTGCTAAGTGTTATCTGCTTAAAGGATTAGAGACCCTAGTGGTTTATTTCTAAGTATACTCGATAAGATGTCGCATCTTATGCCTACATATCCTTACGGGAGTGGAATAAGAGTACTTGTAGTTCCCCTAAAGGGTTAGAGGAGCTCTTTGACTGTGGTCAAAGTTCCTACGGATTTAGGGTAGTTGTTTTGATTGGGTTTAGGAGAAGAGGTGAGTCTTCATGTTAAGGGAGATGTAACCACCACAAGTGTAAAGGGGGTTGTAGGAAAATAGTCTTTGCATCGTCTTAAGAAAAGGGCTTAAGTACTCGGATTGTTTGACGAGTATGCCTTTATCACTCTTAAGGAAAAGTTCCTACATGTTTGATTGTATTATTGTGGGGGTGGAGATTATATCTCACTTAAGATGATTAACATCTATTCTCTATTGTGTTTGAAAAAAGTTGTATAGTGTTGTTTGTTTGTCTAAGTTGTAGAGATAATGGTCCTTCCTATGGGGTAGGATCTATCTTAAGCGATCAACTTGAATGGAATCAAGGATCGTGGGGAAATGATGCAAATGACGTGCACTACACACAAGTGTTGACTCATGTGTAGGTTTTTCCTTTGGACGAAATGCGATGCGATAATGTAAATGCGGTAATGTAAATTGCAATGAATAAGTTGCGGAAATGTAAACCATACACATACGCATGAAAGCGCTGAGGTGTAGGTGCAAGTGTCATGAAGTGCACGATTGAATGAATATATTTTGCGATGTGAGTTGATTTTAATGGCGATTGATTGATTTAAAGGGAGAAGTTGAATTAGGGAAATGGTTGAATTAATTTGGTGAGATTGTTTTTACGAAAATATTGTTATTTAAATTATAGAAACGACCTTATTATATAAAATTATTTTCTCTTACTTAAGGTGTTATAAAATGTTTTTATTTATTATTTTTAAAGGATTAATTTAAATTGAAAAAGGGAGTGTTTGATATCTATTTAAAAAAAAAGTTATTAAGTTTACCTTAAATAAAAAAACTAATTAGGTGGTCGATTAATAATTAACTTAAGAAAAAAAGTCATTAATTTAGTTTAATTTTTATAAAAGTTAAATTAAGATTGAATTAGTTAATTAAGAAAAGGGTTTCCTGTTTTAATTAATAAAAGAAAAAGAGTTAATTACTATATGTGTATTTTTAAGTTGTTGATTTAAAAAAGGTTAAGGTTTTAATTAGGGTGGTTAGTGGTGATTAGAGTGGGTGTGTGTGGTGTTAGTGGTGATTATGCACTTAATTATACAGATAGTAAACAAAACAGAGAAAAAAAGAAAAGGAAAACACGAAGGAACCCTAGGTTTCCCCTAAATCGCGACGGCTCCTCCTCTCTCACGACCCTCGCCTCTCTCACGATCCATCGATCCTCTCCAATCATTGTCTCCTTCCATCTCTATGAACCTGCAATCAAGCAAAGAGGCATCAATAGTTCAGTGGCATGGATAAGGATAGAATCTTTACCGAAAGTTGCGGGTAGCGGCGACGGATGAGATAGCGGATTGAGCTCTCGGCGATTTGCGGTGGGAGATGGCTTTGTTGGCTGAGAAGATAAGTTCTCTTCTCTTCTTAGGTTTTCGAAATTGATTCTTGTGATGATTCTCGATTGATTGCAAATTTTCCCCGGTAGCTTTTCGTTCTCAGATTCTTCCTTTATATAGGCCTTGGGTTTGAAACCGTTTGAATCGATACTTGAATGCGGATTTGATTGCCGACTGATTGTTGATTTGGGATTTCCTTTTTGGGTTTATCCTGATTTGAATAATATGCCTCTTTGTTGATATTATTTGAAAACTTTCCCTCTTCGTATGCTTGCAATAATACGTGTTAATGAGAATCTCAATCTGGTGTTAATCTAGTTAATGCCTCGATTTGCTTAGCTGTTGCATCGTATCTCCTTTCAAGTGAATATTCTCTGAGGATTTTACTGATTCTAAATTGGTGTGGACAGGTGTGGATTTAGCAAAAGTGATTTGGGCCAGAAAGTGGATTAAAAAGCCCAAAGTCATAACGACTCGTCTCTGATGCATTGGTGAGGGCCTCCACGGAAATGTTGGGGATGAGGTATTTCTTCTCTTCACATTTAGGATTTGAATTAGTCACTGTGAATGAGAAAGGTTTAGATTATGCGCATAGTTGAGAATAACTTGGTGTAGTTTGTCGTTTATTCCGCATTGTGATGTGAACTAAAAGTATGATGTGTTTTTTTTTGTTTTACGTTTGTAGACATATGATATGCATCAATCTCTTGGTTTTGAGTAACTGTCATGTGAAGTCATAGCTTATGTTTTTTTGTATTTGAAAATCCTTCTTTTGATCCATTTCTTGAGTCCGAACCGGTTTAGTTTCCAGATTTTGGTTGATATCACTTGTTGTGTGGCTTTCTTGGCTTGAGTTGTGATTAGCATGAGGATTATGCAGCAACCTTTGATTCAGCTGTGATTGACAGGGTCTTGTATTGTCACTGCAGGTTTAGTCCCATATCAGAGGTAGGAGGAGCTGGTGTTTTAGTTTTAGAATGTTCTTGCGTTTGATTATGAGCTCCGCGTGAGCTAACCGTTCTCTGAGGGAAACTTGGCCTTCAATTCAACCATAAGACATTGTGCCCACTCACTAACTTCCTTAGTGCAAAACGTGGTTACGAAGCTTTAGTACATCCATTGAGAGGGTAATGCACAACTGGTTTGTTATGTTGAACTTTGCTTTCCTTGGCTGCTGCTGATGCATACCTGATAAGTTAACTGCTATCATTAGTGTATTAACTGTTGTTGCTGATGTTGCAGGCACTTGAGCGTGTTGTCCATTCGCTTGCCTTTGGTTGGAGCTTTTCACATTGCTGCTGCTGCTGTGCAGGTTATTTTGGTGGTATAAATAGTTGTGCAAGACTTCTGGATAATGTACTAAGTTTCCTTCAGATTCTTCGTTGCCTAGCCCGCCCCCCTATGCTGTTGAGAAAGAATTGGCCATCCATAGAAAATAATGCAGCAAGGGAAATGTAGCTGTCACTTGATGCGTAACGACGACGGAGTTTGTCACCACATCCTATCTACCGTTGGTATGTCTTAACTTGCGTCGAATACCATGAACATCTGTCACTTCTATATGCCCACAGTTTACGCTGAAGTAATGCATTCTCTACTTGACAGGCTTATTATGCAGCAAACAATGTGATGGAGAAACTCATTGCGGGGGCAACCTGCGGTTGCGGCATGCTGAGGCTTATTGAAAGGGTGTTGTCGTCTTTAGCCAAGACAACGTTATGGCAGCTGTTAACCATACCCTTGCTAGAAGAGACAACGAAATGTTCAGGGTAAGCAAGTCTCGTGATGCTAAATTGTTCTCGAATCTGTAACCGTATAGTTGCTCAAAGGTTTCCTTTGACTTTGTTGCAGATTGTCGAAAGGGAGCGACTTATAAGTAGCTTTTCTGTTTAGTTTATGTTTAACAAATCCTGTGCTGCATTGCCAACTTAGAACATGCTTTATGATGTTCAAGGAATTTGTTTGTACATCCTTGTTCATGCTCAGAATTTCTCTTAATTCAATTGCAGGGGGGATACTTCTGCTGATAACCACACATGGGCTGGTAAAGACTTGGGCCAACGGTTGCAAGAGTTCTGATGAAGGAGGAGAAGGTCATGGCGAGCAATTGCGGATGAGCTCACGCAAGCATGGATAGAACGACGGCTGGTGTAGCAAGAGTACCGTAGCCGGCATTTGTACTGTCAATATTGCAGTTTAGCAAGTTGTAATTACTGAACATAGAATCTATAATTACTAATGTATGATAAATAAGCATCCTCTGTTGATATTCTCAATGCAGTGTTGATATAGATGATTTATGCGCGTGAGCATCCTGTCCGTGTGTCACCAACCTCTAAGCTTTAATTCTTGGCCTCTTACTCACAAAGAAATTGCAATAGAAAACGAGCCTTGAACCGAATGCATCCTTATCTCAAAACAATAAATATATTGTAAATCCAATAAAGTCCAACACTGATGTGGACTTCGTGAGTCCCGACTTGGCTTAGAAGGCATCTCATCTCTTAATACTCAGGACCTCTGATCTCGCTTGCCACACTGCCATGACTAGTCTTGAATGATTAAACTTAACACTTAAATGATATGGTCTACACTCGGATTCGTTGCCTGCGTAAAACTGATTAGTCGTAATAAATATATAAACGAAAAGTAAATAAAACAAGCAGGAAACAATCACAAGGAGGCGAAATCTCATGGTCAAAAGTTAGGGTGCAACACCTCCCGTAAGGACTGGGCAATAAAGCTAGACGACGCTCTCTGGGCGTATCGCACTGCGTACAAAACACCCATTGGTATGTCCCCTTACCAACTGGTCTATGGTAAAGCTTGACATCTGCCTCTAGAGTTAGAACACAAGGCATTATGGGCATCAAAAGTCCTTAACCTAGACCTCACCAAAGCAGGAGAGTCTAGAACTCTCCAACTCCATGAGCTAGAGGAATTCCGGAACCGGGCATATGAGAATGCCAAAATTTACAAAGATCAAACAAAGAAATGGCATGATCGAAGAATTCAGAAGAAGGAATTTCGGGAAGGACAATTAGTACTGTTTTACAACTCCCGGCTGAAACTCTTTCCGGGAAAGCTTAAATCAAAATGGTCAGGACCGTTTATAGTACATAAGGTGTTTCTGCACGGAGCAGTCGAGCTGAAAAATCAAGCAAATGGAGACATTTTTAAAGTAAATGGTAAGCGTTTGAAACCTTACTACGAGGGGCAGCAGAAAGATCGAAACGATGTCGTTCATCTCACATGATACGATGAAGGACCGTCGAGCCAGGCGACGTAAAATGAAGCGCTTCGTGGGAGACAACCCACGTATTTTACACTCACGTTTTCATTTTGTTTTTTGTTTCAACAGGTTTTGGTTAACTCGCGGTTCATCGGTGAAAGAAGATTGTCGAAAACCAGAAGAGAGTGAAAAAGTTGAAAAATCAGTACCCTGACACGGGTGGCCATGTTGCACAACACGGGCCGTGTCAGGCTGTAGTAAATCTGGAAAAAAGAAACGTGTGGAGTCAGGGGTGCAACACGGGTGGCCGTGTTGTGTGACACGGCCCGTGTTGCAGTTGTTTTATGTTGAAAAAAACAAAATTAACTTACAGGGGGTGCAACACGGGTGCCCGTGTTGTGCAACACGGCCCGTGTTGCAAGGCGCGCAGTAACAAAACAATTTTTACCCCTGTGGGGCCCACCTCTTTACTCCTCACTTATCTTTAGTAACCACCCATTTCATATCATTTTACCCTATCACTTCATCTCCCACCTTCTTCTCCCTCACAAAACCCTTAACCTCCATTGCCTTCTCTCCATAAAAGCTTCAATCTCCACCACACCCACTCATCGGAAGCACTTCCGCCCTTAACAAAAAACGTTCCCCTCATCCTTGTGCTCATTTCTACGGTTGCATTTTTCTCTAACAGTGATTTCGAATTTTTTTTGAATTGTCTGTGTTGTTTGTGTTTTTCAGGATAAACAATGCCGCCTCATAGAGACATAGGAAAAGCCGTGGCGGAAACTTCACGCCCCAGAAAGAGAGCACACCGAATGGCGAATCCTCACGGCATACTCTTTGAAGACCCGGATCATCAGAAGAAATACTCCAACATCATCAAGCGTAAGCTCACCCCAACAAGGTATATCTGTAACACTACGCTTGATAATCTAGGGCTGAGAGTAGAAGTCCATAGGATGTTTCACACTCTGGGTATGCTGGAATTTATGCAATTGGAAGCGCCGACTTATGAGCGCATAACTGTTGAATTCTTAAGTACTTTAGAATTTCAGTTGAAGCACAGGTGGACAGGTGTGGAGGAGGAATACTATGGCACACTTAGATTTCGCCTATTTGATACTGACCATAGCCTGACAGTAGCCGAATTGGGAGATATTCTGAAGCTCCCCAATTTTGGACCTAGAGCCCTTCTGGGAAATTTTAGTGCAGGGGACTTCTGGAGGGCCATCACAGGCAGAACTGATTATGTCGCTAAGGCGGCAAAAGCCTCGTGTATTCATAACCCGTGTTTCAGGTACGCTCAAAAAGGGCTGGCCTATACACTATTCGGCCGGGGTGACAGCACAGGAGTGCCAACTCAGAGGGAGTTGTACTTCATGTATGGCATGGCAAATCAAGAGCTCATCAATGTGGCTGCCTTTGCAGCTGACCATCTGAAGAGGGTTGCGAATGCACCTTCCGGCGAAATCAGTGTAGGCGGTATGATCACTCAAATCGCCAATCACTTTGGCCACGGTCCTCTCCTGAGGGAGGAACCCACTGTTGCAAGTAAGATAAAGATAGATCTAGCCACCCTAACTGCCCAAGGTATGATTCGAATCTTTGATAGTTACTACTCCTTGGTAAGCCGAAACAGTCATCTCCTCGCTTTACCTGCACCTGACTTCATTAGTATTCAAAATGTGAATAACTGGCTATATGAGAGCACAATGCAGGATGAAGAAGACCAATTTTATGATGGTACAGGTACAGAATTCTTTGAGGATGAAGGAGATCAGGTAGAAGAAGCGCCTATACCGACTACTCGAGTTTCACCCCATCAGGAGTCCGGCTCCGGCTCCGGCTCTTGAAACTTGTCTAAAAAAGAATGGGAATGGATGGAGAGTGAGATGTGTCATCTCCGAAGTGAGCAGACAAGGCAAGGTGATGAGCAGACAAGGCAAGGAAACGAACAAATCCGCCAAGGCAGGTTGATCGGTGAAATGCACAAATGGATGCGGCAGATGATGCTGCACGACCAACCTCCGCAACCATGAACTCTGTGAGTCCCCTGCTACTGGTGTTCCAACAGTGGGGACACTATTGAATCCTAGTGTGGGGGTATTTTATTTGTGTGTTTTTGTTTCTGTTTTCTTTATTTGGTTATTTATTTTTAAGTGTTCGTTTGAAAGCATGATAGCAATTCCACAGTGAAAACCCCCTGACATTGAGCTAATAAAATTAATAACATTGTTGGTTTGGGGAACTATTTGGTGGAGATGTTTGTGAGTGAGGTGATGAGAAAGTATATAGAATACTCAGAAAAAGAACCGTGAGGATGAAATCGGAACAATCTTGAGAGATAGGTAAAAAGCAGACACCCTGGGTTTCCCGAATAGGAACGAGTTCGACGTGTAGATTTGTACCATAGTGCTTTGATCTGAGAAGTACCCATGAGTAGTTTATTTTGACAATCAGGTTTAATCAATAAGAATCGTGTGTGCAAGGTTAACGAAAAATATTGAGCGAAGGCACAGAAAAACAAACAAAAAAGGGAAATTAGACGACTAATCCTTCTAAGTTGGGTAACCCTCACCCGGTTATTCAGCCCAACGGCGGTCGAACCTGAAAGCCATTCAAAAATAATAACAGTGCCAGAAAAAGAAAAAAAATGTCGTTGATCAATCTTGTGCACGCGAGGAAAAATCATAAAAGCCGTTATAGTGATTGTCCGAATGAAAGGGATGAAAATTGAAGAAAATAAAGACTTAAGTACAAAGCATAGTCGGAGAGGTTACCAATAGGGAGACTGAGGTCTATGGTTTACCGCAGTCTAGTGTTTGTATGTTACCTGTTTTGAGGGAAAAGCCGAGATTAATCCTAGTGGGACTTGGAACGAGAAGTTCAAGTATGAGTATCATTACCGTAACTCACAGTTCTATGGACGGTTCCGTTATGGAAAAAAAAGATATTGTAAGTTTGGTTTGGCGAGCTTTTTGCTTGAGGACAAGCAAAAGTTCAAGTTCGGGGGAGTTTGATCGGTGGATTTCACTTGTGTTTTCAAACGTTGTTTGTTGTTAATTTCGTACCATTTTTATCTGTTTCGAAGCTTTAGTTTTTGTTATTTGAGTTACTCGTAGTTGTTTTTATTCAATTCTTATTTTGAAGTTTGTATTACTTTTGCCGCTGGTGCGTTTGATTCGGTTTCTTTTAGTGTGTTTTTGGCAGGAATTGATAGCATGACAATCGCACCGTTTTCGGAGGCAAAGAAACGTTGAAAAATGGAATTCAGAGGCACAACATGGGTACCCGTGTTGCACAACACGGCCCGTGTCAGGGAGGACATGGTTGGAAGACACGGGCAAGAGAAGCAGAGGAAAATGGAGAACAGAAGTACAACACGGGTGCCCGTGTCACACAACACGGCCCGTGTTGCAGCCCTTGTAGAAGAAAATGCGCCCTGTGGATTCAGCAGCCTGACACGGCCACCCGTGTTGCACAACACAGCCCGTGTCATGGCCGCTGATAGTGAAATTGTTGTTTTTCTGATTTTTATGCTGTCAGACCTATTTCGAAGGGCATTTGAGACATTTCGCGATGTAATTTAAATTTAGATATAAGAGCCACTTTTTAGAAAGAAGCAGACACTTTTGAATTGAGATTAGGATTGACAACTGAGGAGAGAGTTTTTCTGGAGAACGAAGGATCGATCAAAAGCGGAAGCAATTGATGATCCAAGTAACCCAACTTGAATTGTAATGATCTTCTCCTTTTCATTTCTAATTGCATTTATGTTTACGAAGAACATGAGCAGCTAAACCCCCAGTTGTTAGGGGGTGGTCCTAAGTTGCGATGTAATGACATTTGTTTGATTATTCTATGAGAATTATGTTATTCACCTTATATATATTTTATTTTGCAACAATCTTAATGCGTATTCATATTGGAAAGTAGAATTCAATTTATGATTAGGTTTTGGTCTGGAAAGTCAACCTAACACTTTTGCAAAATAATATCACGATAGATATTGCTTAGGAATGAGGATATCCCGTATCACGTATTTTATTGTCAGAACTATTGCTTGATGCTTTTCATGGACACTGAGGAATTAGTGTACATGAAACTCATCAAAGGGTTTTATTAAGGAATTAAGGAAAACTAAATTTGAGAACTGATGAGTTAAGGTTAATAACTATTATCTCAGGATAATCCTACATGGTCTTCACTCGCATCGTGTCCACTCCCCTAACACTGTTCTTAGATTGATCTATAAGTCTTTATTTACTTGTTGTGTTACTCTGCTACCAAACAACCTCCTAGACTTTTTGTTCCTTTGAATACTAAAAATCCCGTTAGTTACTACGCAGTCCTCGAGATCGATACTTGGGACTCTTCCCTTATTACTACAATCGGTAAAAATAGTACACTTGCTATTTTCCCGATCAGAATCCTCAATCAAGGTCATCTTTAACAGAAGCTCAAAAATGTCCATAATTCAAAGTTGATAAAAGGATAAGTGGTCATTATGTTTCAATGTAGCCATTTTCCCTTTAAATTACCATTTTCTAAACTTTGTAATGCTCTATGGATTTGCATTAGGCTGATCACCATTCTATTATGAAAACTTGAGCCCTTGTGCCTTTTGTTTGCAATTCTCATTTATTCTGCTTTGCAAAATGACATGTTTATTTGATTAACATTCCTGAAACATAAAAATGAACTTACCTTTTATTTTCAAAAGAGAAATTCTGAAATTTTTATTTCTGCTTTTAAAAAAATGATGATGGCAATTTCCTTTTGATTAATGAACATAAAGAGGAATATCAACAACTTCTCCGAAAGCATTCCAACTTCAAAATTCATAATAAAAATATTTCTTGTAATCGGTATATCTCGAGTGAAAGGTGGGTTACTTCAGATTGATAAGATAAAGCATCCCGTATATTGAGGATCGAGTTTCATATCCCTTCAACTAAATGTTTATATCCCTGGTAGAGTATTATCACCAAGAATAAAGGTAGGAACAACAATCCATTCCTCCAACAGATTGCTACCTTCAAGAACAACCAGTAAAAGTTTCCACTCCTCAAGAGTTGCATCTTGTTACTGCCAAGGGCAGGTGAAGTTCAGCAACAGGACTTTGTTTCCCTCAATAATACTCATCACCAGTGATACTTTTTATCCCCCACAGTGGCCAAGTATCCAGTTGTATTCACCACCAGTCAGTATGTCGTGTCTGTTTTTTCAGCATAATCATACATACATCATGCATATATATATATATATATATATATATATATATATATATATATATATATATATATATATATATATATATATATATATATATATATATATATATATATATATATATATATATATATATATATATATATATATATATATATATATATATATATATTCATTAATGCATAAGTTATGTGATTGATCTCCTAAGTGCTATTTGTACTCTCTCCATTAAGGTCGTCATCTTTAAGCATAAAGAATGTGCCTTTTTCTAAATCCCCACTGATTTTGATCCTCGTGGAAGACTTTTCTTCAGTTTTCTTTCCACACTTGGATAGGATAAAATCCCAGTTCGAGTTCTTTCCTCATCAGGAAATGTCTTATTTAGACAACCCCTATCCAGTTCATTCCTGGATTGAAGTCGGTCCTCGATCACTTTGATAACTTGAACCTCTGAAAGGCAAGAAGACATTTGGTTATGCACCCTTGGAACTTCACTCTTCATCATTGAAGATGATATTTTGCTTTCCCGAATTAAAGAAAATCCCCAGTGAAGGTTTTTTAACAAAGTCTCTTGGTGGTAACATGGACATCAAATCCACCAAGAAACCTATACCAATCAGCAAGCAAAGAGCCATCTCTTAAGAAGCTTATTTTGCCTCATGAATGCCTAGTAGGTCGACAAATTGCAATCTCTCCTTGAGAATTTTGTACTGCTTCCAAGGAAGTCATCAGCACCTCAATTTAAATTACATCACCTGGCATCTCTCTAGAGAAGTATCGAAGGGAAGAATGATGTAATCTCTCTAAGCAAACGGCATCTCCAACAAAGAATTTTGCATCTCTTTGCAGTTCAAAAAAATGCTACGCCTGGCAAATCTGACATCAAAACTTTACTCATCTTATGGCATCTCTCCGAAGAAGGCTCAAAGAGAAGTATGATGAAAAACATTTTCCATCAAATGGCTATCTCCCTGATTAACCCCATAGAAAAATTTGGTGAAGACCCTCACAGATAACTTTCCTTGTCAACAGGAAGAATTGATAAGAAGAAACTAAGACCAATTCTGTGGCCGAAGACCAGGATCGAAAGGAGGTTTATTACAAGAAATTGAGACCTGTTCCGTGGCTGAAGACCAGGATCGATGGGAAGTTTATTTCAAACTGAGACCAGTTCTATGGCTAAAGACCAGGATCTAGGGTAGGTTTATTTTAAGAAACTGAAACCAATTATGTGGCTGAAGATCAGGATCGAGGGGAAGTTTATTTGAAACTAAGACATGTTTCGTGGCTGAAGACTAGGATTCAGGGGAAGCTTATTTGAATATGAGACCAGTTTCGTGGCTAAAGACCAGGATCGAGGGGAAGTTTTATTCCAAACTTAACCAGTTCTATGGCCAAAGACCAGGATCAAGAGGAAGTTTATTTCAAATTGAGACCAGTTTCGTGGATGAAGACCCGGATTGATGAGGTTTATTTCAAGAGACTGAGACCAATTTCATGGCTAAAAACTAGGACCGAGGGGAAGCTTTACGCTTTTTTAAGTAAGATTACTTAGTAAAAGAAGATGGATGAGAAAAATTGGGAATTTGCTACCATTCACATTCACCATCAAAAATTTGGGTATTCTGATATTGAATCCTCTTTTACCTTGAATGTTTGAATGTCTTTGTCATTCACACCTTCCGGTCCAAGAATATTAAATAGGGAATCTATCATACCCTAAAATTTTACCATAATAATTCACATCATTATGCAAATCATCACCATAATATGGATTAATTTTCACACCTCACCAATCTTCTCAAAGAATGTTGAGTATTCACCTTAACCAAGGATTAGGGTTTTGAGCCCTCTCAGAGCATCCAGGCAAGGGATCAATCAAGAATTTACATGATCTTCAACTTTTCAAGCCTTTCAAACATCCATGAAGGATCAATATACCCCCCTCATCAAGAATTTAACACAAGATCGCACCATTCTAAGTTAATCAAACCTTAAGACCATCAATGTCACCAAATTAGAGTTTTGATCGACTAAGGCTTCCAAAGAGAAATTTGCATCTGGGCATGAGCCAATACTTTAATACATGATTCAAGAAGATTAAAATAACCTTATGAGTCCATTAATAAGTTCAAAATAGCCTCAGGGGTTTGCATCTATCAAAAATTAGGAATTAGGGTTTTGACCTAATTCAACCCATAGGTTGACTTTTGAAGTAAGGTACGACCCAAGATCTTAACATATGTTTCAAGGACCTCAAATACATCATATTGATATATTCACAATATTGGATTGATTCAAATAACTTGATTCATAAGCAATACAAGGATTCAAATTCATCAGGACCACCAACTAGGGTTCTGGAGAAAAAGTTAACCATACCTTTGACTTTTGACCAAGAGTGATCTCAAACCTTGGGACATGATTCAAGAACCTCAAAAACACCTTTGGAATTCATCGATTAGGGTCATTTTATCCCAAGGACTTGATTTCATAAAGGATCACAAAGTTCAAGTTACATCTAATGTAAAAAGTCAACTATGATCAAAACCAAGTTTGACTTTTGGGATTTTTTTGGCAAACATGGCCTCTTTAAGTCAAGAAAAATGTTAACTTATGATTTGGATCATGATCAATCAAGAAAAGTGAGGTTACATGCAAAAAGAGCAACCTTGAGAAACTTGAAATTTCACTAAGTTATGAAAGGAACTTGTTTTTTACCCAACTTTGTAAGGCCATAACTTGTGATCCAAGCAACCATTTTCTCATATACAAAGCTCAAATGATAGATCTTCTTACATACAATAAGATTACGAAGCAGAAGTACCCAAAAAAATGCCTAGATATTGAGATATGAAACATTAAAGTTAGGGTTTCATGAGATTTTGAACTTTGACACTCAGAAATTTTTAGGCAAAATCTGCCTCATGTTTTGCCCAACTTTGGAGGCAATTTTCATTATCATCCAAGATGAATCAAGACCAAACGTAAGCATCAAAGTTGAAGTATGATATACAAGCTTTCCAAAGAGTACAATAACATCCATTGATTCAACTTGAGCAAAAAGTTGTTAACCTCACAACATGCCTTGATGCAAACTGTTTCTTTTGACAACATTTGGCACATAACTTGCATCCACGGTTTCAAGCCTACTTTGGACACTTGCATCATTGAATTTTTGTCCAATATCAACATAAATAATAAAGGAATTTGAACCATAACACAAGGGGTCAAGTATCTAGCCTAACATGTGCAAATCCATCATGACATGAACCTTGAATTTCAACTTTGGCGTCAAGCATTAATGTGATGCATTGAGGTGGCATGGATCAAACACAAACCATCCAAAACTCAGTCTAAAACCATGAGTTTTCAAACCTGCAAAACTGAATTGGAGTCAATGCCTAGTTATGATAGGAGGAGACTTTAACTACATGATAAAGTCCATTGGATAATAACATGCTCCATCATCCATTCACTATTCCTTGCACAACAAACTTCCTCTACTATAAATAGAGGTCATTTATGGTTGATCAAAACACACAAAAACATAACAACCCTTGTTTTCCACCATTTCACTCATCATTCGAAATTTTCAAGTTCATGAGGTGTGAGAATCGAGTGGGTTTAAATGGTTTGAATGAGTAGAGTGCGAAAAGTAAAATATATTAACAAGTAACTAATGAATTCTTTAGAGAGGAGAGAACTTATTTAGAATTGTATTTCATCTACCCATCAAATACTAAAAAATCTATCAATCAGTACACAACCTAAGTCAATCGTAAATATCATCATGTATTGCTCACAACAGAGATTATGTCTAACGCAAAATTAAGAGAACAACTGCATCATCTCATCGGTGATGTCTCACACAACTCAACAATACAGAGCATTAAGAACCGATTCCCACGTGAATATTAGGCCTAAATCTATGTCTGGAGTTTATAATCTAACACATGTTCATCTTAGATTGAGTTTGAACCGTATATGTCTATAGCTATCTAAACCCATTAAGATAAATATTGAAATCAAAGATAACCATCAATAAAGATTTGTAAAAGAGATTTTATACAATGATCATAAATATACATACAATCAACATAAACTTACGTACAAAACCCCAACAATAGAGGATACAAATAGAATAAGGAATATGAAGATGAATCTCTTGGTTTGTCAATGTCGATTGAAACAACTCCAACTCCGTATCATCAAGATATACATTCTAATGTTGTTTCTAAGTATCTTTATCTAAAGGAACATTCTGATGAAGTTGGGTGTAAAAATCCCCCAAACCATAACCTAAATAATTATGTAGAAATGTATTTATAATGTTCTAAAATCGCAAGCTCGCTTATCCCGTGCAGAAGCCCGCTCACCGCACTCAAGTAAACAGAGAAAAATCAACTCTTGTTTCGACCATAACTTGAGAACCGTAACTTCATTTTACGCACAGTCAGAAGCGTTAGAAAGCTTATTCAATGATATATAAGACAATTACTAAATATAATTTCTTTAATACCTATAAAAATTAGATAAAAATAATTAAACTTAATGATATTTACACGATAACGCAATATATACACTATAACATAAACTATACAAAATATACACAAAAGTTGAGGTTTATTGGTATAAAACGAATGAATTAAACCGATGGGTGCTAATTATTCACACTAAAAATCACAAAAGTTTAGAACTCATCACCAAAGAATTTAGAGGACCATAAAACCGTGGCCATGACCCTTGATAGTAGTGTCGTGATTTAAAACATGGTAATACCCAAGCTCAAAGATTCGAGAAGTTTCTATATCCCTTTTCATATATGTACCATGGTCTTTGAGAGAGATCTATGTGATGAGGAGCTAGTGTTAGTTTAATACATTTGTTCGTATGTAAGAAGTTGGACATGGGAGACACGGAACCTACCAACGTGTCTTTAAAACTCGCTGATAGATCGATTAAGTATCCTATATGTGTGTTAGAGGATGTTCTAGTGAGATTTGGAGAGTATTATGTGTCGGTTGACTTTATCATAATGGACATAGGTGAAGATCTTAAAATTCCAATAATTTTAGGTAGGTCTTTCTTAGCTACGATAGGGGCCACCATAGATGTCAAGAGAGGAAAGTTGACTTTTGAGGTAGGAGAGAAAAGATTGAGTTTATCCTAACAAAACTCATGAAAAACCCTTTGAGAGATTCTTACTGCTTAGTCAATATTATCGACACTTGTGTTCAAGAGAGTGCATTGAAACCTATTCCAATCGATAAGTTGGAAGTGGGTTCGCTTGATAGTGCCCAAAATATTAAAAGAAAACATCGAAGTGAAAGCTTATGAGGAGATATTGGACAAAAGTCCCATTTCCTCTCAACAAAGCTTCGAAGTGATTGTAACACAAGGCGACGAGCCTGAGCAACAAAAATCCCAAATATAACTTAAACCGCACCCAAATACCCTTATGTATGAATTTTTGGACATGGAGAGAAACTGACCAGTGATAGTGAATGCTAGTTTAAGGGAGGCCGAAACTGAAAAGCTCCCGACTTCCCTAGGAAATACCCAAAATCCATGGGGGTACACTATAGATGACCTAAAAGGTATTAACCTCTTTGTTTTTATGCATAAGAAAATGCTAGAGGATGATTATAAGCTGTTGCGGTGAGAATAGGATATCAAATTATTAATTAATTTGAATCACATCTTTAGTTCACAACCGATCTTTGATTTATCCGAAGGAAAATTTCAAATGAAGGAAAACCTAATTTTTGTGTCGTAAGCAATGTGGGGAGAGACCTAGGTAAGGGGTTGGTTAAGTTTAGGGAAGGTATTAGCACCCTAAACTTCTGTAGTACTCTACAAGAACCTTTTGTTTAAAGTTTGATATTTTACTTTATTATCTGTTTGAGGGTATATTGCTAAAGGTTAAGAGTGACAGAGAGACCTAAGGGTTAGTCCTAAGTTTACTCGCCAAGATTCACATCTTGTGCCTATGTATCCGAGGTAGGGGATGGAATCAGAGTAATCGTAGTTCCCCTCGAAAGGGAGGAAGAAAAACTTCTTGACTGTGGTCAAAGTTTCGATGGGGAATAAGAATTCTTAAGGAAGAGCTTACGTGGAGTGCGGCGACCCATATTTCTATGTTGAAATAGTTAATTGAAATTAGGGTTAACTAGGTATTCCACGGCGGGAAGCCCTAAAACGGAGTACGGCGACTCCTTAACCTAATGCTAGGGTAAAGGGTAAACTCGTCCACAGCGGGATTAAGAAAAACTTAGGATTAAAGAAAAATTAATTTTAATTTTTATGTTTTAAAAGGTTAGTAATTTATTAAAAACTTTAATTTATTTAAAAAGATTTTTAATTTTGGGAGAAAAAGTTTATTTGGTTAATATTTTTAAAGAAATGTTCTAATCAACTTTTAAAAAAGGTTTCTAGTTACCTTTAAGAAAAGTTTTTAAAAAAAAAGGTTTTAATTTTGACAAAGGGTTTTGATTTTTGAAACACAAAGGCTTTCAACCTCAAAAAGGAGCTTTAGTTTAAGAAATGTTTTAATTTTAAAAAAGGTTTAATAAAAAAAAAGGTTTTAATTTAACCTAATTAAACTAAATTGTAAAATAAAATAATAAAAAAGGTTTTAACTTTATGAAAGGTTTTAATTTATGAAAGGTTTTAGTTTAACCTAATTAAACTAAATTACAACTTTAGAAAAAAAATAAGGGATAAGGTTTGACCAATTCTTTCCCTTCCACACGCGGCGCCCCAGCCTCCGTTGTTGTCTTCTTTGAAGTTTTTGCTTCTTCTCTGCCACCATTCTTGCTCTTCCCGGTAGGATTTTGAAAATACAAAGTGAAATAAAAACAGGTTAGTATCAAAATTGTTCACCTTTTTCGTGAGGTTTGAAGCGATTTGAGTTGGTTCTTTTTCGCCTCCTTTTCCTTATTTTTCTGTTGATTGAACTTCCATTTTCTTCCCCCTTCTGGATTTTCCTTTTGTTTTTTTCATGAACTGATGGTGAGGCTGCTGTTTAAATAATATACTTGTTTTCTTGGGCCTGGGCATGATTGTTGTTGCAATTTTCATGGCTAATTTGTTGATTTCTTTGACCTTGTTTTGCTGGAATTTTGGGAAAGTGGTTGTTGTTGTTGAACTAGATTTGGATATCCATTTTTCCTTGATGGATTTGGATATCCATTTTGTTTCTATGGATGTGGAGACAAACTTAGACAAAATAGGAATTTTAGAGCTTAGGAATTAATTTTGTAATTGTAATTATCTTTGTAATATTAAAATAGAATTTAAATAAATAAATTCAATTCTTTCTTAATACTCCGAATTTATTTTTTCGATCAAGTTTCTCCACTTAAAATTATCTAAATAATTCATCCGATTGAACTTAAACGAATAAATTCTATTAATTAAAATTTATCCGACTAAATTTATTGGATTAATTCACCAGACAATCCATCAGATTAATCTCAAACAAATAAATCCAAATAATTGAATTTACTTGATTAAATTCCTCTAGATACATTCATACGAATAAATTCGTCCCACTCAGTTCATCTGCTTAAATCCACACCAATAAATTCATCTGATTCCAACTGGCCCGATTAAATTCAAATGGACTAACTTCTTCCGATTAAATTTATCCAAGCAAATCAAATTGATTAAATTCTTCTAATGAGATTTATTCGATTAAACCGTGACGTTCCAACTCCTAACTCGACAATCAATCATTTTTCCCGATTTAAATCCGACGTAACTGAGTTCAAATGAATCATCTTACAAATTAGTTTGCGCCTGATATTAACGGTGAATATGGCCTTGAACGGATAGGCAGAGAAATTCAGTTAAACGGCAAAATGAACTGCCTTCCGTATTGAAAATTTAAATCACGTCTCGACCAGAATAAGCTCGAATAACAGTCATGATCAAAACAACAAATGTTCATTATAAATCCAACGCTCACCAAAATTCCACCGTTCCCTTAAAATTGATCGTTGACCAATGGAAAGCAGAAAAACGTGCGTCTGTCAAAATAAATTCCTCAAAGCACATTCTCGCACTGATTTATCCCAAAACTGCTTATATCTCAACATATTCAACTCCATATGGTTTAGGAATCAAACAACATTTCTGAGATCTAACCGACGACTGAAACTCGGCTCTTGAATAAAATGTGTTGTGTCACGAGAAACCTGACGTCCAAACTACCGTAAACTTCAACTCATCATCAAATAAGTCACATAACTCGGAGACAGAAACCCTAATCCCTTGAAGAGCTCCTGATGACAACTCGCTTCAATAATCGTCAGCAAAACTGCAAATTAACGACCATTTTGCCCTTCACCAATTAAACTGCACACAGGGTGATTTTTCCTGCAAAACCAACGGGCTGAGCAAACTGGTTAGCAGTTAGTTACAATGCAAATGCAAAATGAAACGACTAATCTAAGGGTAAAGTTTGGGGTATTACAGTTTCCCCTATTTAAATAGCTTCACCGGATGATTTGAGGTACGAAGGCTCGAGAAATCATGGTGAAAGGGATATAAATACAAGTAACCGAAAATTTTGCCCTTAGATGCAGTGAGATGAAACATTATGGACGAAACAAAACGAACTATAATGCTAACAATGTCATGATTCTGGTATGATGTATATGATGAAATTATAAATGCAAGGACGTAGACGACACGACGACGCAAGGGGACAGATGCGACGAACAAACCATGCTGGGGGAATACGACGCACTGGGGAATTCTAAAGTGATGGCCAACTGGTGCAAGCACAACCAATCGTCACTTTTAGAAGGGAATGGTAAGGATGGGATACTCAATGGAGATGGTAACCGGTCAGACGGCTTCCACTAAGGAATATCCGAGAGTAATTGTTCAACAGGTTCAAGCGTGACCGACTGATACTCTGGGATAAAAGGTAAAACTGGATTCGCACGGTTGTAGGATCAAGTAAACAGAATACTGGAGCATTGAGCAAAAATAACATCCGAGCTTCTGGAAACTTTTCCTCGTGACGGGATCGAACGAAATCTTTGGGAATTCATAGAAAATATACAGGGTAAAATCGGCTGTATGCTTAAATAAATGGACTTTAATGGGAAATGCCCTGATAAGTTTTCTCGAGAGAGAACTGCCACTTATCGTTGGAAGGGACTTAAATGCCAAACCGAATAAGCTCTCAAATAAAGAGACTGTTGCTTATCTGGGAATAATATATGAAGAATTGATTGATAAGCTCCACTGGAGGGATTGTCGCTCATCTGGTAAAAATAAGCTTCCATGAGCAAAACATGATTCAGTTTCTTCTTTTACTAAAGGATAAAATAAACTTTTTCACATTTCAGGTCTGGGCTCCCTGAATATGATTCAGTTCCTTCTTTTACTAAAGGATAAAATAAACTTTTTCATACTTCAAGGTCTGTGCTCCCCTGAATATGATTCAGTTCCTTCTTTTACTAAAGGAGAAAATAAACTTCTTCATACTTCAAGGTCTGTGCTCCCCTGAATATGATTTAGTTCCTTCTTTTACTAAAGGATAAAATAAATTTCTTCATACTTCAAGGTCTGTGTTCCCCTGAATATGATTTAGTTTCTTCTTTTACTAAAGGATAAATGAACTTCTTCATACTTCAAGATCTGTGCTCTTCTGAATATGACTCAGTTCAAACCTCCCCACACTTCAAGATGAAAAGGAAATAGAAACCAGCTTCTGATGGAGATGGCCACTTGCTGCTCCTCATGATGAAGATAGGATAAGCTTTCCAGGCAAGAAATACCGCTTATTTGCAAGAGTAGCAAGGATAAGCTTCTCGGATGAGCATTGCTTGTAGAGGTGGTAAAATGTAATGTAAATTGTAATGAAGGTTGTAATGAAATGATGAGCTTCTTGTACGAGAACTGTTGCTGATCGATTGTAAAGTGTAAGATTGTAAAGTGATATAATGATAGGCTTCTCGGGTGAGAACAATCGCGTACCGCTGTTGAAATATGTAATGATAGGATTCTCAGGCGAGAGCTGTCGCATATCGACATTGTCAAATGTAATAACATCAAGATTATAGAGTGTAATGATGATAAGCTTCTTGGCTAAGAACTGTTGCTTGTCTGTTGTGCAATGTAGTGATATAATGATGTAGTGATAAGCTTCTCAGGCGAGAACTGTCGCATATCTGCAAAGGAATACAAAGGTTATTCTTGAATGATAGTGCAAAATAAGTGCACGCCCAGGTAGGTTCGGCGACTGACGGGACCAAAGTTTGATCTAAAATTGGGCTAGAAAGAACTGTCAAACAAGACTCCATTGAGGAAATGAACTCGAATGGAGACTACCTTATCCTAGCGCAGAAAGGTAACAGAAATAACCATCGTCCACGAGGTTGGAACTTTGCGGGGAAACTGGAAGCAAATAAGTATTTTATGCTTAGGGTTGATGATCTACTTGGAGAGAACGGACAACCCAGTTACTCGTAGGTAACGACAAGGGATGACGACAGATAGCAAACATGAAAATGCTAATGTGTATGTCGATGTGTATGAAATGAAATGAAATGAATATGCAATGCTTGTGCATATGTTGACAAAACAGACGATAGAGGAGATGGGAGATAAAATAAACATTTCGACGGGAATACCCGGCGACCTTTGCAACAGTACATCTATCAAGGGATAGGAAAAGTTAATGGTAGAACCGAATCTGGCTTCAAAGTTCTAACTTCTATGGGGAGAAAGTAATCCACTTGTGGATACGGTATCGTGACTTCTTCATGGGGATACGGACCTCACTGGAGAATAAGATGTCTGAATTTCACTAAAGGGATTACTATCATGCACCATAATCAGCCAAAGAAACTCTTAGGATTAGAGACTTTCGGGGATAAAATAAATATCTGCTTCATGGGGAAGATGTAGAGCTAGGAAACTTTATGAAGATAGTGTAGCGATTTCTGGGGAATAGTACCTCAAATTCCCGGGGAAAAGGTACATCCGACTGGGGATAAAGTATACCAAACTTTCCTAGGGAGAGTTCGTCAGACTTACTGAGGAGAATTCGCCGGACTTTCCTAGGGAACATATCCTGACTTCTTGGGGAGAACAATGATCTCCTGGGGATTATTTCCGGAGGAACGTAAAGCAATTTCACTGAGGAACAAATGATTCTGCTGAGAGTGTATCAAGAACATGGATCACTTGGAGGATACCAGGGAAATCTCTGCAGTCTTGAGAATCACTGGAGATTTATCGGATTAATCCAAAATGTTGTCAGCTTAAAGTCTCGTTGGGGACTGCGTTGAGGCAACGATTTAGACATATTTCTGCAACAATGAGACTTAATGGGAAATGAAGACCGTCGGTAGTAAAATCTATCGGGTGCATGAAGAATGTTGCGAAACCATGTAATTTTAATCTTGATGGTCTTTGTAGTAGTCGCCATTTTGAAAAACATGATGCCCCAGAGTACCCGTTTTATGAGGGAGAGTCATCTCAAGAGGACTTTACAAAGTACATAGAGTCCAATTGCCCCACTGTTTTCAAACTCTTGGAGAGATTCGGTCGGATCTCGACGTAACTGGCCCGGATCGACAGTGCTATGGACGAATCTTCCAGAAATAGCTCTTAAGAACGTCAGGCTTGCATCAGTAAGTGAATTGGAAACCATATTCCCCTGTTTAGCAGGATCTTCAAGTTCCATTGTTTACGTCTATGTGTAAGTTTCTAAGATATCAGACAAAATCAACACGCATGAAATGCTAATCCTGAAATTGTTATTGCACATATATGTTTGTCTTGAAGTTTTTTTTTGAAAAAGGATATCGCAATAACTTGTGACCGAATCACTAGTTAGGATATGAATTTAATTTGTAAAGCCATCATTAAATTGAGCATAGCTCATAGGAGTCAGGAAGTGTTATCTCATCGAGTGTGCTTTCAAAAGACATCCTACTTCAATTAGGTCTTTTAAAGGGTTGTATCATGACTTGGTTCACGATTTAAGAAACAAAGGATAAAGGCTCAAAATTATTTGTATCCACCTATTCTTCATGATTTTCTCCAATCCTAACTCAGTTAACCGGATACAAGCACTCATATCTCAATCAGATTTGATATGGCCGAGAGCTTATTAAGGCTTTAGACATGGCAGTCACTCACCTAGTTTCTTTTATGTTTGATCACACGACTTTATTCATTGGGGATTCTTTATGCTTTTTATCCCCTAAATTTTGCCTGGATGATGTCTTGGGTTTGAAGTTGGAGTCCAGCAGGATGCCCTAGTT
Organism: Lathyrus sativus; assembly: GCA_963859935.3. Taxonomy (NCBI): domain Eukaryota; kingdom Viridiplantae; phylum Streptophyta; class Magnoliopsida; order Fabales; family Fabaceae; genus Lathyrus; species Lathyrus sativus. The sequence continues at coordinate 23,010,350 of OZ012739.1, forward strand.
TTGCCCAAGTCTTCATCATAGGTTTTGCTTAGCGGGGTTATATTTTTTGAACGAATCGTGTAACTCTTTTGAAAGGCTTGTGACTGCCCCACCCTTTAAGGTCGAGGGATAGTCATTGCATTTTTGACTTCCTAAGATTCTAAGGATAGACTCTCGAAGGTTCACTCCTCCTTTTTGAAAGTCTAAGCGCTCGATCAGCTTAACTGAAAAACTACCCTGCCCCAGGTTAAAATTGGGGTTTTTATTTAGAAAAGAAGAGACTCCTACTTCAAGGCTCAAAAGGGGGTAAAGAGGGGTTATCATCCTTATACCTACAGTGTTTGGGATCTGAAATAATGCCTTACATCATCAACAGGTTTCAATCGAAAGCATACGACAAGAGATCTGACGTTTTTGGTTCATCATCCTCCTTCCAATTCTCTATCAAAGCAAGAGATCGGGTAAAGATGGAATTATAAGTTTATGAAAAAATATTTTTGATGAGTGAAACAAATGGATTGCTTCAAGACAAACATATACATTGCATTAATTAATCAAAATAACAAGTTCGTACATGCTAATTATGCTTAATCAAAGAAATAGAACACATATAAATAAACAAAATGAACTGTCTAAAGGAGCTTATGAAGTCTTTGTATTCAAGGTCACTATGGTAGTAGTGGTTTCCTCTGGCGGAGCCTCACTGAAACGGGGAGTATGAATACGATCGCTGCGAGTCGTCTTGCTTGCCCCCAGCTATATCCGTCACGGCGTTATTATTAGTCTTCAAGTTTTCCTTCAGAATAACTTCCCTAGATTCTTCGTCGATCGTGGTCACATCATCTTGAGGAATCCTGCAATGAAATGGACTAGGCTTTTGAATAATTACCGGCTCGACTGACTCACGGGAGGAGTAACTAGCTGAGATATGTTGAAAACAAACTTCGTAGAGCTTGAACTTGGCAAATGGAAAAAACTGATAGGAGTCTTGATCTTAGGCTGGGGATTATCAAAAGATAGAATCTTCTTTTCCAACAATTTTTGACAATGTTCTTAAGAGCATAACAGTTCTCCAAATCATGGCCAGGCGCACCCTCATAAAATAAACAATGAGCGGCGGTGTTGTAATGGGCAGGCAGCGGATTAGGAGGTGGATCCAAAGCTCTAGTGGTAATCAGACCTTGTTGCACTAATGAAGGGTACAACTTGGTGAAAGTCATCGGAATCGGAGGACACGGCTTGTATTGTCTCCTATTCGGCCCATTCTGACGAGGTGTCTGCTTCTTTGATGGTTGATACGCGGGAGTATTGGGCACTCATTGACAGTTGACAGGAGTTTGTGCAGGCTGATAACTGGGAGGTTGTTGATATACCGGAGACTGATAGACCGGGGCCGGTTGCATAGGCTGATAAATAGGACCTTGTCGATTGAAGGTGGGTGTAACAGCAGCTACATATGGTTGTTGAGCATACTGAACTGGATAACCTTGAACTGCTGATGTTGCAAAGGTTGGTGAGTAGCCATTTTACGGTTATACTTGTGTGAGAGACTCCTCCGACGCGTAGCTCTTTTATGATGGTCGAAGCTCGGAGTCTTGAACTCTGGAGAATGGTCTTGTTGAACTGGTTTGAGCAATAGTAGGGTGCACCAAACTGAGTTGAAGACCATGAGAAGGTATGTTCTCAACAGTAATAGCTGATTGAGGATCTGCAACAGTGTTGGTAATCTCAGAAACAACGGTGGGCTGAGTATCCATCTTTGCATTAAGAGCTTGCAGCATTTCCATAATATTCCCCACACTTCCTCGAAGATCTTCGAGTTTATGGCCGACATGGTCAATCTCTTGCATATGCTCTTCCATCCTTCTCCAAGCTTGGACTCTAGTGTTGTACTGATGCGGAGGATCCAGGGTGACGAAACTGGAAGGCGAGAGAACCAAGAATGAGAAACCGGGAGACACATACAATGCAAAATATGATGCTAAAATGCTGATGAAATGTTTTCATGGAATTCAAATATTTATGGATATCGCGGAATACCAAAGAAATTTTATTTATTAAATTTGAAAATGGGATTACAAGTAATATTCTTAAGAGAAAGTCTTAACAAAATAGCTAAATAAAAGCTAGTAAAGCCCTAAGGAAGCATTGTCCACAACTTCAACTAGTAGGCGGAGAGTAGGAGGAAAATAAATCCTCGTAGAGTCTT
>OZ012739.1:23013037-23068838 GCA_963859935.3 Lathyrus sativus
TTCGACTTAGCAGGATTTTGATTTTTTTTGAAGGATTGTGACTGCCATGTCAAGGGTTATTGATGAACAACCGTCTTGTATTTGGGATTTTGCTTTGAGTGCGGGATTGGATTAACTGAACAACTACCCTACCCCAGGTTGAGTGTTTAAGGGTTTGAATATCCGAAGGAAACTCCTACTTCTAGGCTGGAAGTGGTTACTAGGGACTAACTCCTTATCTCTCCAGTGTTTGGGGGTTCGAAACAATGCCTGTACATCATCGGCGGAAATTTATCCAAAAAACATACTATCAGCAATTATGGGTATTTAGCTTTCGTCATCCTCCCTCAAATCTTTGCTAAACAGCAGTGCGATAAAGGAAGTGAAGTTTTTTTGTGATTTTTGTTGTTGCGATAAACAAGAAAATGTGAGTGAATACAAATGGATTTTTTTCAAAACATGCATAATTATCTCATTAACAATACCATTAATAAACGACAATGTCTAAAAGCAAGTAGCGTTTAACAGGAAAGAAATTACAAATGCAAATGATAAAAATGTCCTGTAGTTGCCAGTGCTGAGGATGGCTTCTTGTCTGAACCAAGGGCTTTGGAAAGTGTCTCTTGAAGTCTCGGAACTCATTTCGGTGAGAAGCTGACGTTCATAACCAAATTTCCTTCTGGAAAGGATATGAATTTCTTGTCAATCAACTGTTGCACCTTGGCTTGAAAAGCTTTGCAATCCTCAGTTGAATGTCCCATTGATCCAGCATGATATCCACAATGAGCATCGGGATCATACCCAGGCGGGTATGGTTTTGGCAAAGGCTTGATAACTTTGGGTTCTACCAGCGAGTTTCGGACCAGATGCGGCAAAAGTTGACTATACAACATAGGAACTAGATGAAGAGGAACAGTCCTTCTTTCCAAGTTATTTTGAGGCCTATGCCGATTCTTACGTTGGTTTTGATAACCTCGACCACAGGTTTGTTGATTTGCATGAGGAGCAACCCAAGGTTTCTGGTATGGTGCCCTAGGCCTGATTGTTTGTCTATAAGGATGATATGGTGCAGGCAATGATAATTGTCGAGAAGATGACGAGCCATAAAGTTTTTCCGGTGCACCTTGAGAATACTCGACATTTTCTATGACCACATCAATTTCATTATCCTCTTCCTCTTGAGGATTGCTAAATGATTCAGTCTCACCCGTCTGGTTGCTCAAAGCATCTTGGATTTGTTTAGTTTTAAGGTAATTCTCGATGCGTTCTTCTACTATTATAAGGTCAGAGAAGCTCAAGAATGCCCTTCCAGCCATTCTTTCATGATAAGGGTCATGCAGGCCGTCCAAAAACATGTCGATCAATTCTTTGTCCAAGAGTGGTGGTTGCACCCTGGTTGCTAACTCTCTCCACCGTTGTGCATATTCCTTAATGGATTCATCGCTCTTCTGAGATAGGCTTTGCAATTGCATGCGACTGGGAGTCGTGTCCAAATTATAATCATATTGCTTTAGGAAAGCATTGGCTAAATCTCTCCATGATTGGATGCGACTTCTCTCTAAATCCATGTACCAATTCAAAGATGCACCATTCAAACTGTCTTGAAAATAATGAATCATCAACTTGTCATCAAGGACATGAGAAGTCATCTTTCGGCAGAACATTACCAAATGACGCTTTGGGAAACTGAGACCGGTGTACTTCTGGAAGTTAGGTACTTTGAATCTCGAAGGAATTACCAGGTCTGGCACAAGGCACATATCAACAACATCGAGCCCAGAATTATCACGCGCTTTCATAGCTTGAAAATTTTCTTCAAGGGCACAAAATCTCTCCTCCATAGAATCAGTCAATGGCATCATCTGAGACTGGTCAGGAATGTTCATTGGCAAAAGATTACCACTAGCCAGATGATCATACAAGGGGTTGGTCGACATAGTGAAACCTGATGAAGAGTTAAGATTCTCCATCCCACTTTTTCGAACATTAGCCTCTAACATAGCTACCCGAGCTTTCCACTTGATTAGTCTGACTAGCTCTTCGAGTTGTCTGTGCTCCTGTTGACTCCACTTGAACTCACTTCAACTTCTTTGCGGCTACCACAAGTTCAGTATGAGTGTCGGGAAATCATCTGGAGGTTATGGAGAAAGGATGGATAAGCTTTCTGGTTTAGGAAGATATGCAATACAAATGAAATGCAAATGCAATGCAGGCAGGATCCAGGATAACATAAGCAGGTCGAAGCTCCCTAACCGGTAGGTTACACTAGGCAAGTTCTAGATTCTATACCACAGACCTACGCACGGGATAGCTTCTATGTTGATGGATAAGGTTCCCAGGATCACGGACACCGATCGCATCAACATCACGCAACAGGCTAGCTGTATTATAACGAGAGTACGATAGGGTCTCTCCTGAGCGGAATCCTCATGCTAGGCACACGAGGAGCGGGGTCCTCGGAGAATAACACTACACGACTACCAATATAGAAACTGGTTCTAAGAGTGGTTCCCAGAGTCATGGACCCTTCATGAATCAAGTCGTGCAACAGGCTAGCTGCGTTACGATAGGATCTACGAAAAGGTCTATTCTGGAGGAGCTTTCATGCTAGGCACACAAGGAGCGAGTCCTTGGGGACTAACACTAATTACTACCAATTCTAAATTATATTTTCTCTCTTCTTTTTCCAAAGCTCGGGTGTAGAGCTTTACTTGCAATGCTATCCCCGAATCCAGCAGGCAGATATAATAAATAGCATACGATATAAAGAGAAAACAAGAAATAAACAATAGGAGAAAATAAACATAAAGAAAACAGTTAAGAAAAAGGTTAGTACTCTCGAATCGAGTCAAGTGAGGCTTGACTCTCTCTTGCATAGGGTAATGCTCTCCCCAGCAGAGTCGCCATCTGTCGTACCTCGAAAAATACGATCCTCGCGATGGACGCGGAAAATACGTTCGAACAGAGTCGCCACCGAACTTTATTTATTCCAAGGCAGGAATAGGAAAATATCGATAAAACCTTTAAAGAGATAAGAACATGGTCATCGCAACCAACATTCTAGGTTCGGGAGTCGATAACATAAGGGGAAGGTATTAGCACCCCTTATGTCCGTTGTACTCAACGTGAACCTCTTGATTCGATTCGAGAGTAAAGTTAGCTAAACTATTTGTTTTCTTCTAAGGATTCTCCTATGGGGGAAATGGGTGGTTTTAAGATAGGGTGCTTGCCAAGGATTGGGGCCCTTGTGCCTACGTATCTTCACTTGTAAGAAATGGAAAATCAGAGCATTCGTAGTTCGTGGGACTACGGGAAAAAGGGGGGATTGTGCTCGCCAAGATCATTGCAATCTTGTGCCTACGTATTCTCATTGATAAATGAGAAATCAGAGCAGCCGTAGTTCGACTAACTACGGTATAAAGGATTGTGTTTGGAATGAACGAGAGTTTAGGTCGCATTCTAACTGCTAAACGTTGGCTTGTCTGCTCGCTAGGGGAGGCTGAAGCACGAGTTTGTTACGCGCGGAAAAAAGGGACTAAACAATGTTCTTGGTCAAAGGTGTTTTGGTTGGGAATCGCACAAGGGCGAGGAATTTAGTGTTTAAGAAAGATTCAATCGCACGGAGGAGGGGGGGGGGGGGGGGGGGGGGCGAGAAAAGAGTTGGAATGACTGAACATGTATTTAGGGTTTCGATCACGCGGGGGCGAGAAAGAGGAGTTTGGTTAGGTTATTTGATAGAGAATGATGACTATTCGATAAACGAGACGTCAATCTCGCAACCAATTAGTCGGGATATCGTTGGAATACTAGATCCCAACAACACCTTTTTCATTCAATTAATTATGAAATTGTATTCGAATGGACAATGACGATATGTGTCCAAATAATTAGGGCACGTGTTTTATAGACGAAAGGTCGAGCAACCCCCCAACCTAAAGCGTACGCCTCAAGAGTGGTTACTCAAGAATTCAAGGAATGCGAGACTCCAAGAACTCCATTCTTTCGCAATTTAGTTAAGAAAATAATTTGAATTTTACGTATGGTTTAGAAACAAACTAGGGTTTAGACTCGATCGCAACGAAGGTGAGGAACGAGATTAGATGGTTTGAAAAATTAGGAGGAATGACGACTACTCGATAAACGAGACGTCGGCCTCGTAACCAATTAGTCGGGATATCGTTGGAATGCTAGATCCCAACGATACCTTTTTTGTTCCCTTAATTATAAAATATGTTTGTTGGACGGTGAAAGTACTTGTCCAAATAATTATGGGAAGTAATTTAGGAATGAAAGTTCGAATGACACGCTAACTGAGGTGTACACCTCAATAGTTGTCACTCTCGAATTCAAGGAATGCGCGACTTCCAAAAACTCGACACTTTCGTAATTTAATTAAGAAAAATAATTTGGAAATATTAACGTATGTAGACTAAACTAAGGATAAGTATATTGCTCGAACTAGGGTTTGCAAACTTTTAAAGTTTAAAACAAAGTTGGAGATTTTTAGCGATGAAAGACGAAACGACCACAACCCAAAGCATGCACCTCGAGAGCGATTGCTTAAGGACCCAAGGAGTGCTAGACTCCAAAGATCCACCACTTTCATATAAATTCAATGAGATATTTTCACTTTTTCTTATTTAAAAAAAAAACAAATATTTTGAATTAATAAAAGGAAAATAAGAAACAAATTCGATGAAATTCTAAATAGAATCTAAATAAAATCATATTGCAAGGCAAATATCAATTATAAAAATCTAAAAAATAAAACTAATAATATTACTAATAATATAATATTACTAATAATGTCACTAATAATTAGTTTCTAAAATAATCCTATTAAATTTATTAAGTTTTAATTAAGCTAATTAGTATTTAATTAAATAAACCTAATGGCCTTAATTAAAAAAAACTAACGCATGGCAAAATGAAAAAAAAGCCAGCCAGGACAAATGAATTCTCTCCCTCGGAAAACTCACCCGCTTCACTCTTTCTCCCTCTTTCTGAACCTATCTCTCGAAGCTTAAACGCATCCACTACCCTCTCTGAGTCTCTCTTCTTCCTGAACCTTATCTCTAAATTACCCACAAATCCCCAATCAATTTCTTTCCTGCCAACAAAAACTCCTCTTCTAAACCCTAAAAAAACAACACTTCCCCCCCCTTTCTCTCTTGAACACAAGACAAACAAGCTCACACCAACTAAAATCACACCGCGAATCCAAGATGATTGAACAAACATCAAGCAAAATAACCAGAAAACATAAATGGATTTCAATGCCTACATGCTTCTATAACGAAGATTTCAAGATTTCGTTATGTTTACCTCATGTGCGCATTTCCTCGTCTCATTATCTTTTACGTTTACTCGTGAACTCCTCTTCGATTTCGCCCTTCTCCTTCTCTTGATGCTCGCTTAGCTCGTTTTCTTCTTTTGCCACGAATAGTTCTATTTCGAAATTTGTGGAAATAGGTCTAGCTCAGAGTAAACTCAGGTTTTGATATTGAACCTGAGTGACTCTTGAAATTTTGAGCTCTAGTGATTAATGGGTTGGGGGTTGATTTTGACAGGGTAACCTTAGGTTTTTCTCCTTCTCCATTTGAGCCAATGATTGGTTCCATTTATAAGAGGATTTTAGGGTTTTTGGTGCGTGTGAACTTAAGGACGGTTTAGGGGAATATGCTGTAATCCGTGTGAGCATGAGCTGTGAAATCCTCAAACCGTTAGGAAGAATGTTTTGTTGAGATTTTGGTGGGGACCATTGAGAGTGACTCATCCTGTGTTTTTGTCTGTAGTGTTTTTTAAAAGTATCTGGTCTTTTAACCTGAGCTTTCACTGCGTAAGCATGGTATTTTTAACTGTCATGATTAATGATGTATCTTACTCTTGACTCTAGCTGAATCACCTCATATTGCCTCTTATTATTATCTTTTACTCTCTGCAATATTTTGTTATAACTGTCATGTTCTTTCTTCTTCATATGTCGCTAATGTTGAGTAGTCATTGCAGGTTGTAACACCTACTGGTCTTTAATGTTTGGCAAGGTAAAAACGGTGAAGAGGATCAAGAAGTTTTACGGGTAGCTCTCAATGTTATTTAGTGATTTGAAGAGTATCAGAACAGTGGTGGAAAGTTTGTTAGGTGTGTTTGCACGGTGAGTGACTAAGTGTATGATTTGCGAAATGATTTCTCACTACGTGAACTTGTCGATTTGTGTATGTGAATTATGACGTTGTTGTATGCTGTGTAGGGTACTACAGGTTTTGTGAAGAACTGTGGAGCAAGCTGAAGATGAATTTGGTTACTGTCATTCAATGGGTGTTCCCAATAACTGATCACACAATATGTTGCCTCTTCGTAGTGATGCTTAAAGAAGGTGTCAAGACTGGTATCAGTTGTATGTCTGTGGCATCAGTTGAATGATGCGTAATCCCCTCGAATTAGTGTGTGTCGTTGCCAAAGGATTAGTGATGAAACCTCCATCAAGCCTGAATCTTTGGCTTGTAAGGTTAGGCTCGGCATTCCTTACAGCTGGGTAGTGCATGGAAGCAAGTGATGGAGCAGCAGTACATCTAGAGAACAACGGTGTTGAATACTGGCCTTGTGTTCTTTTCCAGAACTTGGAGCTAAAAAATTCTGCTCCAGATTGCATTTGATACAGCCAAATCATAAGAGATATCATCCAATGCCAACTCAAGACCATGTACACGGGTCTCTAAAGAATTAGTTATCCTTCCATTTGATACACCCAAATCATAAGAGATATCATCCAATGCCAACTCAAGACCATGTACACGGGTCTCTAAAGATTACATTCCATTTTGTGAGCTTCCCATGAATTTCTGCAAAAGATCAAGTAGATTGGACTGTTGTTTCTCTATTTGGTGCAACTGGTTATGGATCAAAGACAATTCTTCACTTTCTTTATCCTTCTTAAAAAGATCTTTGGCAACATTACTCACAGGATCTGAGTTTTGACTCTGATCATGATATGGAACTAAATGAGATCCAACTTTGGAGCCACCATGCTATTTTATTCTATCATCAGAATTTTTATTTAACAGTGCCCGATTCATTTCTGGCCTCAGAAATCTGCTTTTTACCACTTTTGTTTAGAATTTGGGAATTTCCGCAAAGCATGTGAGAATGAGTTTTCCTGGGCATATTTTAAGTCTGTATTTCTTCATGTCTTGTATCAATGCAACTTGGATGAATCCCTATGAAAAAGGTCTTCATGCTTTCATTATTTTTGACCGGAAAGGACTTGTATATGTCTTGACATGTGACTTCTTTTTGCAGGGCACAATGACGGTAGCAGACGCTTTTTTAATCAAGTTTTCTCATGGCTAAGTCAAACAAGGATTCGAGGCCTTATCAAAAGCAAGGATTTTGGCTGCAATTGTGCAAATTGGCTGCAATAGGATTGGTATATCGAGCTATAGCTTACCTCTTCTATACACCTATTCTATGCATCAAATTAAATGTTCTTAATCCCCTCTTTTTTTTTTACTTTATCTTGTCAGCTACTATTTGGGAATTCAGAGCATTGTCTCTTTCGAAAAACTAGGAGGGAAAGAAAGGAAAACACGTGGAGATTTCAACATGAAAATTTTAACCAAAACCTGTTCTGTTGGGTCAAAGTGAGGGGCAGGAATTCTCTTTGATAATCATCTTGCAGGTAGAAGACCATATTTGAATTAATGATATTCCTAGCCGGATGCTTGATGCTTTTTTTGAGTCAATATTTTGCAATCCAAACTGTAAACATATTCTTTAATAACTTGGATTTGTCATGGTAAGATCATTATTTTGATTCCTCGTTATGACTTCAACCAACTTGACTGGTATTTGGTTTCACGTGCGCAGAGACGGTGTGAAAGAATACAGCGGGAGTTGAAGCCTTGACCAGAACTGGGAGGTCTATCCAATGACTTTGGAAGGATGATTGGCAAGCTGTATCGTATAGTGCTTTGGTGAGGCGGCTTGAAGGATAACAAATGAGTAGGAACTTATCACAGCAGCCATAGAATGTCAAAATCTGTTTGCAGCGTAAGACTTAGTCATGTAGGCGAACCGTCTAAGTGAAGGTTTTCTCTTTATAGGCATTCCTTGAAATTTTAACATTGTTTCGCGCATGAACAACATTTTTTTTCCTGGCATTTTGTGCTGATTTTTCCTTTCTTCTTATTGGTTCTGCTACTAGGAATTCAACACCATGAAGAAGCCTTCCATTGATGAGGACTTGGAATGACGGCACAATAACGAAACTATCTTCGAGATTAGGACGGCTTGGGAAGAAATTGGCATTTCTGATACCAACTTAGGTGAAGACTGCACCCCTAACAACTCTCGCGGGCATGTACATCAAGATCTTTTGCAACTTAAGCTTTGGAGAGTTGTCTTGAATTTGAACTCTGTTGCTTAACTCTGTTGCTACATTTTAATTTCTGTCTTCAATTATATAACCTTGTTATGTTTACTGGTTTTTGCAGGAAAATACTACCCAACAGAGTTGTCATGCTTGTTGGTTCTGAGAGAAACTTCTATGGAGTTCATGGTTTTGAATGGATGGTCATTGTGATTGAATAACATTATTCATTTGGACCCTGCTCTGTGAATTAAGAAGTTGATTCGGAACTTGACTCTGTGGTAGAGTTTGATTTGCCAGGTTCTGTCTAGAATGTTGAGTAATATTACTCAATTGATGCTCAAGCTGTGCGAATGTTCCCATCCATTAGATGCGGATGGTAGCGTGTGAACCAGAGCAGTGAGAGCTACACGGTTTTCCTTCGATGATGCAAGACTTTCAACACACACTAGTAGGAGCATACTTGATTGTAAGCTCAAAGTCAATCTTTGGAGAAACTCTGAAATATGTTGTATTCTTCTGAATTTTGTATCATTCATGATTAGAGTGCATTTTGGGAAAATGGAAGTTAGCAGTAACGTGCACTTTGAAATGAATTTTTTTGAGTTTGTAAAATTGTCACTGAATGCAATTACGTGACCTCATGGCTTTGGCAAATAAAACCTTGTTATGGCATTGTTTGTAGATTGAATCTCATGGCTTTAAATAGGAATCAATTTTTATAAAGTATCATGTCTTATTCGTGAGTCTTGGATTTACAAACATGTGTTCCAAACGTCTTAAATCCCACGCCCCTTGCTTTAATGATGAAGTTTGAAGAGTCATAATGTGAATGTAGTAAGGCTTGAAATTATTTTGTAGCATGGCCGAAGAAATCCTTGAACAATAAAAACAAACTCCTGATACCTGAAGGCTTTAGTCAATAACTCCTATTGTAGTAACAATAAATTCAAGAAGGTTTGAAGCATAACAATTTAATTTAGTAAGAACCTCATTCCTTTAGTATCTACTTGAAATATTCCTCAAAACCAATTGGAATAAGGTTTGGGTTTAACTTGAAGCCATTAAAATCTACTTGAAATCTCTTGACCATTTTTGACAGCAACAGTATGGGTTCATCTTTCCTTTATCACAGCTTGTATGGTTATGAACTGATACATTACCATAAAACCTTTGAAATGAAACGAACATTTTCTGAGCTAATTTCATCCAAATGATGACTTGGAATTTGAAGCTAAATCTAAATTTGTCACAAACTGATTTAGAATCCAAACATAGCTTGACACTTGCGTTCAATTTGAAGAAAGCTTGAGGTTAAATCGACCGTGTCTAGAAGCAAGTACCTTTGAACAACTTGGATCAGGTGCATATCGTAATAAGCAACTTATAGTGAAGCTTAAACGACCTTTAGAGAAGTTTGTAATCAAATTGAAATAGGACTTAAATTTCTTGAAAACCAACAATCACGTTGCAAGATAGATCCAATCAGCCATTAACCATATCATATCTGTCTGATCGTGAAAACAAGGACACACATGAGTTTGGGTATAAGGGGTTGGAGGCACACTCTTCCCACATAAATTGCTAGGGATTATAACCACAATGAGTACATATAAAGTCTTTATAAACGAAGTCTTAGAGAATCATGGCCAGAGGTCATGAAGTAGTAAAACATTCATTAATTGCCGAAGTAGGACAAATTTGGGGTATGACAACAAGGCAACGGAAACTTGCTTTTTGCTATACCAACTAACTAAGGAGTTTGAAAAGAAATGACAAGTGCCACTAGGTCTCTTCCTATCTGATTTGCAATTGCAAAAATCGGAATTGGAATAACCAACCAAATTACAATCACTTCCCTTGAAAAACCAACCCTTACTTGGTTGTACCACAAAGGTCATGAAGTAGTAAAACATTCATTAATTGCCGAAGTAGGACAAATTTGGGGTATGACAACAAGGCAACGAAAACTTGCTTTTTGCTATACCAACTAACTAAGGAGTTTGAAAGAAATGACAAGTGCCACTAGGTCTCTTCCTATCCGATTTGCAATTGCAAAAATCGGAATTGGAATAACCAACCAAATTACAATCACTTCCCTTGAAAAACCAAACCCTTACTTGGTTGTACCACAAAGGTCATGAAGTAGTAAAACATTCATTAATTGCCGAAGTAGGACAAATTTGGGGTATGACAACAAGGCAACGAAAACTTGCTTTTTGCTATACCAACTAACTAAGGAGTTTGAAAAGAAATGACAAGTGCCACTAGGTCTCTTCCTATCCGATTTGCAATTGCAAAAATCGGAATTGGAATAACCAACCAAATTACAATCACTTCCCTTGAAAAACCAAACCCCTACTTGGATGTACCACAAAGGTCATGAAGTAGTAAAACATTCATTAATTGCCGAAGTAGGACAAATTTGGGGTATGACAGATGCCCCTATCTAATTGCCTTAAACCTGAGAGAATGAATTGTTGTATGACGTTTATTTTAAGGTGGAAGTCAATTAGATATAAGAAGACTCCGAAATTTGTCCGACAAGCAAGTAAACTGCAGTGAGATATACTAGAACAGGGTAGCAGGATGTAAAAGATAAACGAGATAATCTGACATTCTCTGGGTGGTCGAAGCAGTCCCTCATTTAATAAGGTCCTTCGCGATACCAGAGTAGTATAACCGATCCTCTTTGGGTGGTCGAAGCAGTCCCTCATTCGTTAAGGTCCTTCGCGATACTAAAGTGGTATAAACGATCCCCTTTGGGTGGTCGAAGCAGTCCCTCATTCGTTAAGGTCCTTCGCGATACCAAAGTGGTATAAACGAGCCTCTTTGGATGGTCGAAGCAGTCCCTCATTCGTTAAGGTCCTTCGCGATACCAAAGTGGTATAAACGAGCCTCTTTGGATGGTTGAAGTAGTCCCTCATTCGTTAAGGTCCTTCGCGATACCAAAGTGGTGTAAACGAGCCTCTTTGGGTGGTCGAAGCAGCCTCTTATCCAATAAGATTCTTCGATGATACCAAAGCAGTATCTATAACACATGAGATTCTTCGGGTGGTCGAAGCAGCCTCTTATCCAATAAGATTCTTTGATGATACCAAAGCAGTATCTCTAAACAAAATTTGTTGGGGAAAAGTTGAGCCAAAATTCCTATTGGAGGAACAACGTTGTGCAAACTCTGCAGGGGGAAAGCCTTCAAGGAACTTTTTAAGGTAACCTCTGCTTGGAGAGCCATAAGAGCAATAGTTGCTGGGGATTATCATCATCAACTGCATAGTTGAAGAATGACTTGTTGGGGAGTAAAATTCTTTGAACTTGCGGGGTATCAACTCTCTTCAGAGAAATACTGCCGACTTTGATGAAGGACTGGCCAAGATTGCTTGCGAACTGATCTTGGATCCTGCTATGTTGCTATGCAATGCAATGTTAATGATGCCCAAACATGCAGCTAATAGTGCCACTGCTAAGGAGTGCAAGATGTGAATGCAAATGATATGCTAATGCTCGATTATGATTATGATATGATGTTGTATGTCATGCTTATGATAATGCAAATGATCAGGTATGCTGGGGATAAATTCCTGCCGGGGATATCACCAGGGACTGGATTTGGTAGTTGCCAAACGAACTTGGACCTCAGTTTCATGAGGGTGCCAACGGGGTGGACTTTAAAATGGTTTGCCAGACGGGAACTGGACTTTAAACAAGGTTTGCCAAACGAGAACTGGACCTTAAAAGGGTTTGCCAGACGAGAACTGGACTTTAAAATAGTTTGCCAGACAGGAACTGGACTTTAAAATGATTTGCCAGACGGGAACTGGACTTTAAAAAGGTTGCCAGACGGGAACTGGACTTTAAAGAGTTTGCCAGACGGGAACTGGGCTTTAAAGGATTTGCCAGACGAGAACTGGGCTTTAAAGGATTTGCCAGACGAGAGCTGGACTTTAAAGGATTTGCCAGACGAGAGCTGGACTTTAAAGGATTTGCCAGACGAGAACTGGACTTTGGAAGTTTTAATTTCGGTTACAAAGCTCTGACAGGTATCAGGTCCAGGCCGTGGGGGTGAAACCCAATGACAGAGAGGCTCTTTCAGGAGATTAAGGTTATTTGGTGGGGTGATGCGTCAGCAAAAACTCTGCGACAATGCTTGAAGGAAGCCAAGGAATCTTGTGAGAGAGCGATGCATTTTCGTGAGCTAGCTTCTGCTGAAAATAATAAGACAAGGGAAAAACTTGAGGCTGGAATTGATAATCTCGAAGAGCAATCAAGAGGTGCCTTAACTCTAGTTGAATATGAACGTCAACTCAAAGAAGAAGCGTTAAGAGCTTCATATGTCACTCCTAGCATGTGGAACAACAAGTGCTTAGAGTTGGAGACTGCTCAAGAAACAGCCACTCTGTGGAAGGATCGCTTCGACGCTCTGAAAAGGGATAGTTCACAATGGCTCAAGAAAGAAGCTCAACTCAATAAGTTGTTGGAAACACATGTGGATTCCCTCCGATATTATCAGCCGACTCTAGACATGTACCGTGCTAAGTATAATGATCTAGTGGAGCATTATAACCTCATGATCCGTGATATCCCATGGAGGTTGGATAGTGCAATTCGAGACTTGGAAGGGAACAATGTCCCTCCTTCAGTCCATCACTTCATCCATCTCTATGATCATATGGTTGGAAGATTCATGTTTGATTCGAGGAAGCTTGAAGAGCGCATCCGAAAGAAGACCTTCTAGTTGCTCAGTTATTTCTTTTGTTGCATAAACGTTTGTATTCAGCCTGCTAGAGCAATGGTTAAATCATTTGTATTAGATCTTTCCTTGAAATTAATGAAAAGTTTCTTTTTGGTCTCAAAATTGAGCATTTTTACTGTTCACTCACAATTCTATAATACCAATGGTAACCACAAGGTCTCGAAAGTCTCTTGAACATCATTCAAACATTAGATATGTCTGTGCATCATTTTCTCATTCCCTGAAACCCACCTCACACACCGCTTGCCCTTTCTGCAGTAGAGCAAGTTGAGTTCTCGACATCCATACAATACAAGGAGTAATCAAAGAAGAATCATGGATCAGCTAGAACAAAATCAAGCCGCTATGAGGGAGGAGATGCAAAGAATGAAGACACAAATCACCCAGCTCATGGAGGTGATTCAGAATATGGCCAGAAGCCAAGAAGAGATGAGAGAAGCAGCAGAAAGAAATGCTAATCATACCCCTATTGGTGCAGTTCCAAACACAGATGGTGCAATCCCAATTCCTGTTGGCGCAGTTCCAACCCCCGTTGGTGCAATTCCTACCCCCGTTGGTGCAGTACCTATCCCTGTTGGCGCAGTTCATCCACCAGTTGGTGTAGTCCATCCTTTTGGCGGTACACTTCCACCTCCAATTCATTATGATGATCATGAGGATTTCTATGAGGATTCGACGGCGGATGCGTGTGGGCCACAAAACACTGAGTTGGAAAAGAAATTTAGTGCTCTAAAAGAGACGGTTAGAGCGATGCAAGGTCCTGATGTTTTAGGATTGGACGCTGCAGAAATATGCCTTGTACTAGGAATTAAAATACCTCCAAAGTTCACTATTCCAACTTTCAAGAAGTACAAAGGTAATAGTTATCCCAAGACCCACATAAGGTCTTATTGCAGAAAAATGGTCGCTTACTTAGATGATGAGAAGCTCCTAATCCATTTTTTCCAGGACAGTTTAACTGAGGCTTCTATGGAGTGGTACATGCAGCTCGAACATTCCCATGTGAAAAGCTGGAAAGAGTTGGCGGATGCTTTTGTAAAGCATTATCAGTACGACATTGATATGGATCCAAACCGTATGCAACTACAAAGTTTGACCCAAAAACCTAATGAGTATTTCAAAGACATCACACAAAGGTGGAGGGGATTAGCTGCAAGAGTACAACCCCCATTGCTGGAGACAGAGCTGACTGATATCTTCATGGGGACTCTGCAAGGTCCAATTCTTGAACGTTTAGCGTCTACCACTTCCACGGTATTCTCCGAACCCGTCATGGATGGTGAAAGATTAGAGAGCTTGATGAAATCTAGAAAGATTCAAAATGCTAATGGATCCTCGAGCGGGCCCAAAAAGTCGTATCAAGGATTCATTAAGAAGAAGGAAAGAAAAGCTAGTGCCGCTTCCACGAAAAGAGGGAAAGCTCATCAGGGTTATCATCATGTTACTGTCGTTGCACCTTAGAAATCACTTTCTATTCCCGCTAGCCACCTGTGGTTCAATAACAAAACCGACAACAACAACCATACCAATCGCGACAAAACCGGTATCAAGGCCAACAAAGACAGAGAAGGCCAAAGAGAAGATTTGATCTGATCCCATTGCCATATGCCAGATTACTTCCGTACCTGTTAAAAGGAGGTTTAGTGAAATTGAGGGAAATGAGGCACCCTCCAGCTGTCCTTCCCCCTGGTTATGATGTTAATGCATGCTGCGAATTTCATTCTGCCGCCCCAGGCCACAATATTGAAAACTGGAAGACCTTGAAGTATGTCGTACAGGACCTTATTGATTCAAAAGCAATAAATTTCCCCATAAACACTCCAAATATCAAAACAAATCCTATGCCGTCTCATCATCACTCTACAAATATGATTGAGATCTCTAGAGGGATTCGATTAATTAAGAACATTGATAAACTAAAAACACCTCTCTCCATTGTTAAATAGAAGCTCTTATTGAACAATATTTATCCTGGTTGTCCAGCTGATTGTCACATTTGTGTGAGCAACTCCCAAGAATGCACTAAATTGAAGAAAGGCATTCAATGCATGATTGATCAGGGCATATTGGTGGCAGAACAAATTTCGAAGGCTGAAGAAGTTGCTACTCTTGATATTCCTTTTGAGGCGTTGGAAATATCGTATGATGATAAAAGTGAATCATAGAACCCTCCCAATAATTTGACTCATATTTTCCGTTAACAATTCTGTGCGATGAAGAAGATTGGGATAATATGTATGGACAGACTCATATCCCTCTGCAGATCCCTTATGATGAATCATATATGCTTCCTTGTGGTCGAGATGGAAAACCTCTAAGTATACCTTATGATCCAATTGAGATACCTATGTCTCCATCCTCAACGAACCATCTCGTCATCTCAACTCCAGCTTCGTTTCCTTACGAGAGCACAAACTTTGCTCCCTGGTTATATGACAAGACTGTTTTTTTCAATGGACAGAAGGTTAGAGAGGAGGATATTCTAGAGGAAAATAAGACTGTGGAAAATATTGTGGGAACTGGTGGCGTCACCAGAAGCGGTAGAATTTTTGCACCAACAACATCACCCGTCAACAACAATGGCAATGCTAACAAAGACACTGAGAAACAAGGCACCATTGAACAGGGGCAGTCCTCCAAACAGAAGGTTGTCACTAATAATGAAGAAGAAGAGTTTTTAAGGATCATACAAAAAAGAGATTACAAAGTGATTGACCAGCTCAATCAAACTCCTTCGAAAATCTCCATGTTGTCATTGTTGATGTGTTCGAAGGCTCACTAGGAAGCATTATTGAAATTCTTGAAGGCCGCTCACGTGCCTCATGAAATATCGGTGGTACAGTTTGAAGAAGTGGTAGGGAACATAGCTTCAGGTCATATTCTGAGCTTCAATGATAGTGAATTACCCCCGAGGGTAAAAATCATAACAAGGCCTTGCACATTTCCGTGGAATGTGTAGATGTTGTGTTCTCTCGAGTGCTAGTCGATACTGGGTCATCGTTGAACGTATTACCTAAAAGCTCTTTGTGTAAGTTATCAATTGAAGGGCTTGTGATGAGGCCAAGTCAGACTATTGTGAAGGCTTTTGATGGAGCCAGGAGAACTATAATTGGCGGGGTTGATCTCCTAATCAAGATTGGGCCACATACTTTTATCATTACATTTTATGTAATGGACATATATCCCGCCTACAGTTGCCTTCTGGGTCGCCCGTGGATCCATTCAGCTGGTGCTGTAACGTTAACTCTTCATCAAAGACTCAAGTTCATGATTAACAACCAGATGATTATCATTAAAGGCGAAGATGATGTTATCGTGAGTCATCTTGCTTCTTTCCTCTATGTTGAGATAGGAGACGAAGTGCATGAGACTCCGTTCCAGGCCTTTGAAGTGATCAACGTTGAAATGATTCATGAGAAGCTGGTGTCTTCAATTGTAATCTAGAAATATGCGAAGACGATAATAGAAGAAGGTCATCCTCGTGGATG
Source organism: Lathyrus sativus (assembly GCA_963859935.3). Lineage (NCBI taxonomy): Eukaryota > Viridiplantae > Streptophyta > Magnoliopsida > Fabales > Fabaceae > Lathyrus > Lathyrus sativus. Next base: position 23,029,626 of record OZ012739.1, read on the forward strand.
GGGTAGGGTGTTGGAGCTGTCTGTCAACAAAAATGGAGTCGGTCTGGGTTATAAGCAGAAAATACAAGAGAAGAACGCCTCTGATAGAGGTAAAGGACTTGCAACTCCATTGGTTTTTACTAGTGGGGGCCATCTCGATGATGGTCAAGTCACATTTCTGGAAGCTGAAGACGATGGGCATGAAGAACTATCTATGGTGTACCCCAGGGCACCCAACCAGACATTGAACAACTAGAGTATCGTTGAAATTCCTAAAGTTATTCTAGTAGACGAGTAATTCCCTATTTTTACATTTTTTTCCTAAAAAATCATATGCTTTTCCCAAGGCATATGGATCATGTTGTAGGGCTTTTGCTTTTAAAGCACAGACTTATCATCAATAAACGACTTTTGCATCCAATTGCACTCCCTTTCTTTCATTTTTTTATACTTTTTGCACATAAAAATATTTTTAAAAGAGGCAATGTTTTGTTTTCTTTATTTTTCTTAAAATAAAAGCATGAAATCATTCATTGTGCAAATCTTCCCCCTATCCTGTTGATAACGATCCTGCTATGGTCAGATATGACTTTGATAACCCAATTTACCACGTTGACGAAGACTGCGAGGAAGATTGTGATCTCCCAGAAGAGCTGGCTAGACTGTTAAAGCATGAGTCAAAGGTCATTCAACCATATCAAGAAGAAATTGAAGTCATCAACATGGGAACTGAAGAGGATGCCAAGGAGATCAAGATAGGTTCTGCCTTGGAAGTAGAGATGAAGATAAAGTTGGTCACGTTGCTGCAAGAGTATGTTGATGTGTTCGCTTGGTCCTACAAAGACATGCCCGGTCTGGATGAAGACATTGTGGTGCATAAGTTACCCCTCAAAGAAGATTGCGCACCTGTGAAGTAGAAGTTGAGGAGAACGAAGCTAGAGATGTCCTTCAAGATCAAAGAGGAAGTTCAGAAGCAGCTAGACGCTGGTTTTCTAGAAGTATCCAGCTATCTGCAATGGGTAGAAAATATGTCCTAGTACCAAAGAAAGATGGGAAGGTGCGAATATCCATTGATTACAGGGACCTCAACAGAGCAAGTCCAAAAGATGATTTTCCTCTATCGCACATTAACATGCTAGTGGATAATACGACCCAGTTCTCTGTCTTCTCGTTCGTGGATGGGTTTTCTGGCTATAATCAGATCAAAATGGCGCCAAAAGATATGGAAAAGACGACTTTCATCACTCCATGGGGAACTTTCTGTTACAAGGTCATACCATTTGGACTTAAGAATTCAGGCGCGACACTCAATGGGCTATGGTCACTCTCTTTCATGATATGATACATAAAGAGATTGAATGCTATGTGTTGTACCCCAAAATTTGCCCAACCTTTTCTTTACTTGGCTTATGCTTCATTTCATTCTTTAGCATCTTGCAATTGCATAGCATTGTCCTTTGCAGGGGATCAAGAGAGGTGTACCATTCAAGAGAAGGTTGTCAAGGGTTCCAAACTCAAACAAGAGTGCTTACTCAAGTTATCAAGTGCTTGTAATCATCAGGAAGTGGTCATAGTGCTTTGAGAAAGAAGATTGATGGGTGTTGCTTATCTCCTATCTTGGGCATCAACATAGAATCATCAGGGGTTCACAAGCTCATGGTTATGGATAGGATATGTTTGAAGAGCTCATGGAGTGCTTTTGAAGCTATTGTGGAGCTTATTTAAGTTGTCATACCATTTGCAAGAGGTCACAGTCAAGGGTTGTGCACCTAGGGTTTCATCTGGTTGGTGTAAGGTCCATTGTGGATTTGAAAGAGTTTGAGACTTGGTTCTAAGTCATGGGAATCATGGGAAGTCATGTTGAGAGATCTAGCATGTCATTTCAAGTTCAAATCAATAAGAATCAAGAGTTTGAGAAGTTGCTAAATTAGGGTTTTAGAGGGTTTCGGTGTAAAATCCCCTTATTTAGTGCCCAACTTCAAGACCACTTTACCTCAATATAAAAGTTCAATCTCATTTTTTTACAAACATGAGACTTGTAGGGAACTCCCTAAGCTTTCTTTTGAGTACTAGAACTCCTCCATTGGGTTTGTAGAACTCAAGTTATGATGCCATCAAGTTATAGGTCTCAGATGAACATATTTTTCAGTCAACAAAAGTCAACTCACTTCCAAGGCACTTTTGAACTAGAATCATGTTTCTCCTTAACTTTTTATGAGCATGAAAGTTATTCCTCATGATCTTAATTTTCCAAAAATTCCTAGAAGTCCTTGATATCATTTGTGGAACTTAAGTTATGGATCTTGCAAGGTAGGGGTATTTTGGGAAACTTTGATTATAGGTCATTTTCATTATGGGTCATTCTCATGCACTTAAGTACCTCAAATGGAACTTCAACCAACATGAAAGTTGCTCCAAATGACTTCAATTACATCATGGAACTCAAGATTGATGTGAATTATGCATGGTTATGGACATTGGTGGAGAATTTCAAGTTAAAATTGAACTTTTAAAGGTGAATTCAATTGAACAAGTTATAGGTCTTTTTCATGCCATGTTTTGATCCAATTGTGTTCACAATACAACAAGCAAAATGCATAAACTCATTTTGGTGGTAATGACGAAAATCACGTGGAATTCAAGCTACCTTCACAAGAAAGTTTCACATCCAAACTTGCGATTTGGACCACAAACAAAGCCCACTTCAATTCCAATGTGTAATTCAAGTTCTCAGCTGCAAAACCAAATGAAATTCAAGTGTGTATGCATTGGTTTTCACATGTGCATGAGCAAATCATAATTTTTGGGAATTTTACAAAATCAGCCAAACAAGGCTTCATGGGCCTCTAATTCATTTCCATATCCAACATATAAAAGCTCAAAGTTAGAAAGGAGCTCTCAGAAGTTCAATTTTGGAGCCAGAGCAAGAGAATTCAGTTTTGGAAACTTGAGAGAGAATTCAAAAACATGAATCCAGATCCAAGGTAATTCAACTCAAATTGAAGCAAGCATTCTCTTCCTCAAGCTAATTGGAGTTGATCTGCACAGTTTAGAGCAAGCTAACCCTTAATTGAAGCACCAACGGAGTGTCTCCGTTAGGTAACTTTCCATTCAACTTTTCTCTCCTTCTAGAGCTTGTTTTAGGATCATGTTGGATGCATCTGAAGCCCTACCTCGTATAGACAATGCTTGAATGGTTATTTGTCATGTTTGATGAAGTTTGCAGATGTGCATTCCAAATTTCATCCGTTCGAATCTCTTGATCTAAGCTTGTTTAAAACAATTGAACCATGGATTTGGAATGTACATAAGTAGAGCTTCAATTTGGTATAAGATTTGGCATGTTTTGGTGGAGTTTTCAGATCTGATCTCCGACCACCTCGCCGGAGAAGACGATCGGAGCTAGGGCTCCGGCGTCTGGTTCAAACTCAGGTGGTCTGACGTGTGCTTGTTTGACCTGTGGACTTGATCAAATGTGTGGTCCAGATTTGATTGACCCTGCGTGCATGGAGATTGACTTCCATGTCAATTAATGATACACATCGTTTGATTCAGTTTGCTGAGTTGAGTGGATCTGGGCTCAAGCTGCTATTCACACCCCTTGTTTGTTCAGCCCAATGGATTTGAACGTGACTTGTTGCTATTTGCACAGTTTCCATTTTATTTGTTTTATTTTATTTTCATTTCATTTCATTTTTTATTTTAATTAATTAAAAATACTTCCAATCATGATAAAATTCAACCAAAAATATTTTCTAACACTTAATGCATTATTTAATTTTTCATAATTTTTAATTTCATTTTCCATTTATTTTTCAATGAAATTTGAATTTAATGATTAGAAGGGTTTTTAAGTTGTTTTTCATTTGTTTTTCTTTGTTCTTGTTTGATTTTGTTGACCAATTGAAACCACCAATGAATGAGACTTCTTCCTTATTTTGATAATGAGTTGAGGTGTCTTAGAGGATGGTTTTGGTCAATTTTTAGCTTCTTTTTGGTTGACTTTCATTTCCATTTGTTTGACCCTCGACAACCCTCCTTCAAAGTAGAGTACCCTAGTGGATCAATTCCTTTGGTGATGCTTTGATTGGACTTTAGTTGTGTTGCTTTTGCCCCTGGTTGCCAACATCTTTGTGAGCTTTTTGCATTTTATTTGGCTTTTATTGAATCATTTTCCTATTTTTGGTGTACCTTGCAAGTCATGTCACCCTAGGAATGGTTCACATATACTAGTTGACCTAGTTCTTGTGGGAGATGACCCTTGTGGATCCCATATGCTTCTAAATCCTCTTGATTCACATTTCTAACATGTTGAAGTGGTTGGTTGCAAATTTATAGGTCCTAAAGTTGGTTGGTTCATGTTGTAAGTTACATTTGTTTAAGACTTTCCATTTGATGTTGAATGTTGAAAGTGTTTAAAACTTAGGTTCTTTACCATGCCTCACCTTGCAACTTGCCTTGCTTTGCTTCCTTCTTTGGGTTGCTTATCCTCTTCTCTTGTTCTCACTTCTGTCCTAGGACATTGGAGACTCATCCAAGTTGATTTGGTGCCTCTTGGTTGCACTTTGAGTTTGACTTGGATGAGAGGCCACTTTGAGAACTTTCTTTTGGTGCTTTCTTGTTTGCATGATCATTGTGATGCTTTGGTTGAGCTTTCATTTGGTGTTGTTTGCTGCCCAAGCTTATTCTCCCATCCTCACCTTGATCATGTCTTCATCTTTTTCTTCTTTTCTTATCTTGTGGTTTAGTGATTGATGTTCAAATGGTTGTAGGAATTCTATTTCTCCTATTTCATCTCACTTTTGGTTTGAACTTGTTTAAGTTCTTTGTTTTGCTTTCCTTCTTTGTTTGCTTTCCTTCTTTGTTTTGCATATTATTTTTTGCATTTAAGAGGTTGGGATGTGCTTGTGGTGGCTACTTCCCCACACTTTGTCCTCCCTCTTTCTTCATCTTTGTATTGCATTGCATGTTTGCATCATCTTTTTCTATGCTTTCTTCTTCTTTTGTCTTCCTTTGCCATGTTCCCTTAGGAATTCTAATCTTTCTTGTTTAAGATAGATTATGGTAGACATTAGGTTTGAATCCAAGCATGATAACATTAGGATAGCATTCCCTTTTCATCTCAATCATAGGTGTACCTTGCATGATAACATTAGGTTGAGTTTAGTCTCCCTTTTAGAGTGTGTCTTCTCTTCTCATCTCAAAACTTCTTCAAGACATCTAATAAAGGATAATGAGTGTTGTACGCTACGATCCTTAAGAATTTGGGAAATGATGATTGGGGGGCCTCCTCTCAATTTTCTAGAGTGTTTAGCGTATGTCCTTTGGACGATATGCAATGCATTAGCTCCTAAGTCATAGTCTTTGGTGCAACATGAATTACAAACACAATTCAATTCACTTCTTCTTCATAAAAGACTTCAAGACAAACATCAAACTTTTTTATCCTTCGGGATTAATTGAAAACCATTTTCACAAAGAGATTTTTGTTAACTCTTGGTTCTACCGCAAACAGGTAACGCCTAAGTCTACAATGGTCGAGCTGCATACACCTAACTGCTAGAACTAAGGTTTAACCCTACTCGAGTAAAACACTTGAACCAACATGTGGTTGTGTTAGCATGAACCACGTTTGCTCTGATTTCTCATACTAGATGAGGCTACGTAGGCACAAGACGACGATGTCTTGACAAGCAACCTTCCCCCACCTTCACTCGTAGTTTTCCGAACTACGTTGACTCTGACTTTCCCATTGCACGAGGGAGTATGTAGGCATAGAGCGGTGATGCTCTACCGAGTCTCTTTTCTTTTCTTTTGTCATGTGGCCTGTAGTTTAGATAGATTAACACCCTTTTAGATAGATAACAAGCGTGGATCCCGTCGAGTACGACAGACGTGAGGGGTGCTCATACCTTCCCCTTGCGTAACTGACTCCCGAACCCAAGATTTGGTTGCGATGACCTTTCTTTTCCCTTTTTCATAGGTTTTCTCTGATTGTTTCCTTTTCCTCTTTCGGGATAAATAACGAACGGTGGCGACTCTTCTGTCTTCTGTCGGCCCCTCTTCACAGAGATGCGACACTATGTAGATGATATGATCGCAAAATCCCAGACTGAGGATGAACACCTCATTCATTTGGAAAAGCTTTTTGCAAGACTGAGAAAATTGAAACTGAGATTAAATCCCAACAAATGCACTTTTGGTGTAAGATCTGGTAAGCTGCTAGGTTTTATTATAACCCAAAAGGGGATTGAAGTCGACCCAGATAAAGTCAAAGCTATCCAAAACATGTCGGTGCCTAAAACCGAAAAAGAATTTTGAGGTTTCCATGGGAGATTAAATTACATTTCCAGATTAATATCTCATTTAACGGCCACTTGTGAACCCATTTTCAAACTGCTCAGAAAAGATCAATCTGTTCTATGGAACGATAGTTGTCAGAAAGCCTTTGAGAAAATAAAGGACTATCTATAAGAACCATCAATCTTGATGCCTCTAGTTCCAGGACGACCTATGGTCATATACTTAACTGTGCTAGAGGGATCCATGGGATGTGTGTTGGGTCAGCATGATGAAACCGGTAGGAAAGAGCATACAATCTACCAACTCAGCAAGAAATTTAACGACTGTGAATCGAGATACTCAATGCTCGAGAAGACATGTTGTGCATTAGCTTGGGAAGCAAATCGCCTAAGGCAATATATGCTCACCCATACGACTCTGCTGATTTCCAAGATGGATCCTGTCAAATACATATTCGAGAATGTAACACCCCACTCTAAACTCTCGCGGAAAAATAAGAGAAACAACAGAAACAATCAGAGTGTAGCAAATAGAAGGTTTCATGACGACCGTCATGTATGTCACGACCGTAACGGTCATGAAGGGCGTCATGGAGCTGTGACGACCGTCACACTCATAAATTCTGGGACGCATCAGAGGTGTCACATTTTCAACTTAACCAACAACAGACGCCTGCAACAGATCATTTAATAACATACGTAGCACAAATTCAAATGAAAAGACAACGATAATTTATTTAACATTTTAATCATAAAATGACATGTTATGATATACTTCCAACCATTCACAATAACCAAATTCCATAAAAATTCAGCAAGTAATTATCTTGCATCAATTTATAAAACCACTAGCTCTCGGTCACGAAATCATTACCACCGATTCATCGGTCTAGTGCATACAACCAACATTTGGCACTATCAGAAGCAACAAATTTGTTAAAGAAAAGTGCTTAATAAAATTCAGCAACAACGGAAACAATTGAAAACAATAACATTAAGCGTTGATCCCCCCAAGAGTGCTACGTATTAGAGCGACCAACGACCTTAAACAAACAACGACACTCATTTCCGAGTTACCTGGAAATTACCACCAACTGAGGTAACATACAACGTAAAGGGTGAGATATCAACAATATAACATAAGGCATGATAAAAGTCATGTCAGAATATTATCACAACATTATTCTTCCAACAGATCGCAAAATATTATCCATAATAGACCGCAATAATTCGGTATTCAAAATCCATGACAATTAGCATTAACAATTCAGCAACTCAACAATGCATGCAACTCAACAAATGCGACTCAACTGTGCATATGCATGTGGTACCAATTTGCCATTAAGGCCACCAATACAGGCACAACCAATAATTTTGCCACTAAGGGCCGCCAATACAGACCAATAATTTGCCACTAAGGGTCGCCAATACAGGCCATCCAATCGCCAATACAGGCCAACAATTTGCCACTAAGGGCCGCCAATACAGGCCATCCAATCGCCAATACAGGCCAACCAAGATGATATGCCATGAAATGCAACTATTATGGACTACAACATAACCGCAACAACTAATTCAACAAGGCATTTAAGTCTACAACCAATTTGTCCATAACAGAGGCATACCCATCATCATATAACTACAACTTATCAACATAATCAAATGAGAATATTATAATAACATTTTCTCAACAATGACATAACAACTTCATATGCATCAAGTATTCATCATATCAATCTGTTCATGTAAGGGAACAGTAACAATATCATTATCAACAAATAAGAATTCAAGACATTTCCGCAGAACGGCATCACAACTATTACACACTTAATTATCTATCTGTTCACGGTAAGTTTCGTTAATCTTCGACCGGTAATTGATATGGTATCACATAGACCATTGACAAACAATACTACTTCTGACATAAACAATTCTTATCTATAATATTTATCGATTAACAGAAACTATATCTATGATTCGATTCCCTACCTGAATTCGATCAAGTAAGAGCATAATAACAACCTTTTCTCAACAAATGGGAAATTAGCGCGTGTCGGCGCCGATTCCCAACATTATTACCTAAAACTAATGACATAGAACACTAATTCAGGCACAGACAACCATTAACCCTTAATATTTCTCAACCTATGGGAACATTAACCCTTAATATTTATCGACCTATGGGAACAATAACCCTTAATATTCAATGATCTACGGGAACATTACTACGGGAACATTACTGCGGGAACATTACTACGAGAATATTACTACGGGAACATTACTACGGGAATATTACTACGGGAACATTACTACGGGAACATTACTACAGGAACATTAACCCTATGATTCAATTCCCTACATGAAATCAATCATACCCACATTTATAGAATTGAACCCCACCCTTACCTTACAATTGAGGTCAACTCTACGCTTTCCGGTTCTAGTTATGTTCTACGGTAACTCTCCTGCAACTATCTTTCAATTTCACCGATGGACAATTCTTCTGTTCTTACTTTCTCTACAGCCACGTCATTTTTCCTCTTTCCTCAACCTTTCTCCTCAATTTTGGTTTTCTGAGCAGTTTATCGTGTTTTTCTTTTTTGCTCTTTCTCCCACAACTTCTCTAATAACTCCCTAATTCCCATTATTCCATCCACTAATAATAATAATAATAATAATAATAATAATAATATTACTAATTATTAAATTGTAATCATTATTAATTATATTATATTATTATCAAACTCTATATTTTATTACATGGTTTTCCTATACTTTAAGGACATCCACCCACGCTCTCAGACACACTCCCACATAAAGGCGCACCAACAATTCATAAATAATTTAATTTAAAATGAACGGGTGTTACAACTCTCCCCTACTTAAAAGAATTTCGTCCTCAAAATTACCTTAACCAAACAGCTCTGGATAGGATTCCCGCATCTTGCTCTCCAGTTCCCACGCCATGCTTTCGCCAGCAGCTCCCAACCATACCACTTTCACCAAGGCAATCTCTTTTCCTCTTAACGTCTTCACCTCTCGATCACACAAAGCCTCATACAACGCCATTTCGATACTAGAATGGTAACTGTTATTGTAGGTAACTCAATCAACGATAATTAACTATCCCAGGATCCACCTTGATCCAACACACAAGCTCTCCACAAATCCCCTAAAGATTGGGTAGTTCTCTCTGTCCGTCCATCCGTCCACGTATGATAGGCAGAGTTCAATTTCAACATGGTACTCAAAGCGTCGGCAAACTCTCCCAAAATCTCGATGAAAGTTCAGATTCCCATCAGACCCAATGGTCTCTAACGTTTATTCTTCGACTTCCGACAAGTCTAACCAGCATATACAAACTCAACCACTTCTCTCTCCATATATGGCCTTCAAAATAATTTCCCCAAATCCGGTTACATCTTCCTAGCATCGGGATGGATACTCCATCTACCTCAATACTCTTATTCCACTTAATAATATCTAGAACATAAACTCTATCACGACATCTCGTGATACTATTTCCATTAATCTGAAAATCATCCCTTCGACTTTAATTCCTCAGATTCAACCAATCTACCCACTCAAACCAGAGTTCTGACCTTATCGAATCTCGTCAAGAATACTCTTAGTAAGGTCCAACATACTAAGCTAAACTCCATAAGAAGTCTCTTCACAACCCAAACTCATCACAAAAGTTGCTCAATCAGTCCTAACTCTTTTCACCACCATCATCGATATATGCAAAGATTCCCAAATCAATGCATAAGCTATCATGTTCGCTTCACCCGAATGGTAATTCAATACAAAACCATAATCCTTCAGGAGTCCCAATTATTCTCTACCTCATATTCAAATCTTCCGCCTCACGGAAATACCTTAAGCTCTTGAGATCACCAAACATTTCAAGTCTCACACTAACTAATTGAAGCCTCCCCAACTCCGGTACAACCACAACAGCAACCAAGTCTAAATCACTTGTCAGGTGATTCCTCTTATGTACTTAAAGTTTCCTTAAAGCATAACCAAAACTCTCTGAAGTTTCACTTAACATATCTCCTAAGCATATCAACAAAGCATCACAAAACACAACAAATGGTCCTGTCGGGTTCGGCAAAAATCAACATACGATACGTTTTCAATTTTCTGCTATAATTGAACCAGGTACAGGCCTCAAAACAATTTTTCCTAGAAAGAGCATCTCGGTAGCTTTCCAACGCTTCGAACGGGGGTCAAAACTGACATACGGTTCAAGAATTTTGAATTTTCGAAGTTTTTCCAAAACAGAATTTTTCTGCATAAAGACTGCTACGGGAGCATTTTCGCCCGAAAATCCGACCGATTCAATTATTTTCTTCGAAACAACCACATACTTATTCATATCAAACATATATTAGTGATTTAGAACCATCAAACGTGAAATCTACGACTTTCGATTTCAATCCGAATCTTAAACCCTCAAATCTCCAAAAATGCAAAAACTTACAAAAATCAATCAAATTCGATAAAACAAATATACACGATCACGACCTAACATTACCCGACACAACTGTGAAATTTATTCCAACTCTCGTCCGTAAAAACATCGATTCCGTAAAAAGCTGCGATCTCGGAATTCGACGTACGACAATAATTTCACACTTAGAAGGTCATTCGACACATCTTCAACTCTTGGAATATTTAAAGGTCTAATTATACCAATATCGCATTCCACATCTTACTTTCTTTAATAATCATCAAAAGCCACTGTCCGCTCTTAATATACTCGACTTCACACTATGTTGCCTTAGCACACACACCAGACACGAGTCTCAACACTGCTTAATCAGTTTAATTCCTTGACCATCCAAACAGACATATAATATGGAGCTCTCACTCTCGGACTAGTTTCCGTAACTACGTCGGTCACAACACCACTTTACGTCCTGGTTGTATATCACTATCTTGTCAGGCTAACTTCCAGACAACCACAATTAAACGGCAAATCGCCAACTTCCCACTTTCATTATAACTCAAAAATTCCCATCAAAATTAAACACCTCAACACTGTCCTGCGCCGACTCGTCAAACAATTCTTAGGCACTTAACTTAACCCAAGACAATTTACTGCTCATGTCATCTAAGCTTGTAAGACACGTCCATCCCATGATTGGTATATGAAGGTGAGAAAATACTTAGAAGGGGGGTTGAATAAGTATGAAGATAAAAACTTAGAAATAAAAACTCAAGTATTTTTATCCTGGTTCGTTGAACTCAACTACTCCAGTCCACCCTTCCTAGAGTGATTTTCCTTTCTCAAACAAGGACTTAATCCACTATTTAATCAACTGATTACAATAGTAAGCACTAAGAACAATTGTTCAAAGTCTTCTCAAGAACTACTGATCATAACTGGATCTTCTTAAGGTTTTCTTACAATCAAATGTAATAACAAATACAAGTGTTAAAATGCTTCTAATAAAGCTTTATCACAACTGTGATTTTTCACTTAATATTAAGAACAAAGAAATTAATTTTAGAAAGAATGTGAGTTGTATGAGAGCTTTGAATAATGAATTCTTTTCAGGTAAAACGTCAACTGAAGAAGATGGGTGGAGACTTGCTTTTATAGGCACAGTGGTCCAAGAGCTTTTCACGTTGAGAAGTGTGTACCAAAAGGTCTGAGCCTTTTTGTCTTCACATCAAGTGACCTTTCCTAGAAGAAGAAAGCACAGAGAAATCCTTTTTGTCTGTGTTCTTGTGTCTAGCATAAATAAGGAAAGAGTCGTTTGGATATTCCAACGGACATAATCTTTGAATTCTTCTTCATCAATTTTCAGCAAGAATCATCAGAGTCTAAATTGATCAGAGCCTTCTGATGTTGATCAGAGTTTTGCTGAATAAGAGTCTTTACAACAAGTGTGCTTTTAGTGTGTATAAGTTCAGAGCAGAGTTTGGTCAGATCCTCAGTACTGGCAGCGTGAGTACTCTCAGAGTCTTCTGAAGTAACTATGCTTGAAAAACTCTTCATACAAAATTCTTCATTGGTTCAGATGCTTCTGACTTGCTTCAGATTCTTCTGGAGCTTCTGCTTCAGAACTTCTGGAGCTTCTGCTTCAGATCCTTCTGGAGGCAACGCTCAGGATCTTCTGATGGCAGCGTTCAGAATGTTCTAATGGGTGCATCTGATGCTATAAAGCCTTGCATGTTTCTTATATTCAGTTCTGATTTGCTTCTGGAGTGATGATTACTTTAATATCTGCAGCAAACATTCTTAAGCAAATTTTAGAGTATATAATTCTTAATTACAAAATTTCATAATAGTTATCATCAAAACATAGAGATATTATTAAGAACCAATCTGTGTTCTAACAATCTCCCCCTTTTTGATGATGACAAAAACATCATAAATTTTGTTTAATTGAAAATAGAATAATTATAACTCCCCCTGAGATGATGAATCTCCCCATGAATTAAATATAAATAAGGAATAGAAACTTCCCTTTTGTCTTGAGTGTATTTTTCAGAGTTAGAGCTTGATTGTTCTTAAACATTTGAGAGTCAGAGTGTCTTGCATATTTCAGAGTCAGAGTCTGATAATTGTCAAATGATCTGAGAGTCTCAGAGTTTCTTTTACAGAGTATACTTATCAAATGTTCTGAAATACTCAGATTTTATGTTAGATAAAATTGATATGTCTGAAGTTTCATTCTGGTGAAGTTTAATTAAACAGTTCAGATCTATTTTCTCCCCCTTTTTTGTCATAAGCAAAAAGTAATAACTTTGAAAAGACAAAGAAAAGGAAACAATAAATGAGATAAATCATGTGGAGAAAACTTTGAAACATTCATTCATTCATTCAGAGCAAAAGTACACACATCAGAAGATATTCAGATACATATGCAAACATTAGATGCAAACATCATAAGAAAACATAAATAAACTAAGAGTGTTTTGACAAAAGCATCTTCAACAGATCCGTGATCTCAGAAGAAGACTGTTCTTGTTTTGACATCCACTTAGCCATGGTTTCATTCTTCTGATCTTGTTTGGACATCCACTGAGCCATGTCTTCAGACTTCTTATCTTGTTTAGCCATCCATGACTTGATTTCTGATTGACCAGCTTCCAGAACTGCAATCTTATCTTCAAGATCTGGAAATTCTTTCTTGATCTCAGATGAAGAAGGTGGAACAGTTTCTGAGGCTTGAACAGAGTCAATTTCCATAGGGGCTTTGGAGTTATGAGCAGTAGAGCCAGAAGGATGTTCTATCAGAGTCATAGCCAGAGGGTTGTCTTCAGATACAGATTCAGGATTCTCTTCTGATGATGAAGGAGCATCTGTAAGAAGCAGTGGTCCAGATCTCTTAACAGTCCAGAACAGACTTCTAGCAGCTTCAGCAAATCTGAGCTTCGCATCATCAGAACATACGTTCTTCAGATTTGATGCTACAGTGTCGAATCTGTTTATGAAGCCATTCCAAATGGTATCAGATTCCTTTGCATCCATTGTTGATGAGCATTTCCTCTGTACAGAACCTAAATACATCTGTATTTCTTGCAAAAAACTTGTAAATAAATGATCAACATTCAGTCTAGGTCTTGGGTGTAACAAAGTTTCCAAGGTTATTGGCTTGGGTTGGGGAGTAGGTGGAAAGATGGATTTATGAATGGTGATCAGAAGAGGAGGGTAGTAGGGTATGAATGGAAGTTCAGATGATTTGTCAGGTTTTGATCTGGTTAAAGCATTCAACAGATTTGGTTTTGCTTTTGTTGGATAGGAAACCACATGAAATGGTTTATCAGAGTAAGGTTTGAAAGCAGATTTAACAGGTTTATCAGATTTAATAGATATAACAGAGTATGGTTTTGGATCTGATGAAGGTATTACTGACATTGTTTTAATACATGTTTGAAGCACAGATGGTAGAATGATGGTAAGTTTGGGTTTGAGAGGAGTGATAGTATCAGATGGTTCAATTCTGGTGTAGAAATTTTTCAAGGTGAAACCAGAGGGAAGTTTGTTAGAAGAATGTAGTTTGCACGAAGCAGAGGGTACATTCTCAGATGTTCTTGGCTTGGATGTAGGGGTAGGATTGGGAATGGTAATTTCAGAAGATGGTTTAGGTGTTGGAATAGGATTTGGAATAATAACTTCAGAAGAAACAGGTGGTTCTGGTTGGTTTACTTCAGAATTTCTGTGAGAGGGAGATACCAGAAAGTCTGGGTGTATATCAGATTCTGATGAGTTGGATGATGTGGTTGGAGTGTAAGAGGTAGAGGACACTTCAAAAACAGTTTTGAGAGGTGTAACGTTTAGAACCTCTGTCTCTGGGATATGGGTTTCAGATGGGTTAGCTGTTTATGATGGATGTTCAGAAGGTTTTGATGGGGGTTCAGATGTAGGTGGTTATGATGTAATAGGATCAAATGTAACTTTTGCAGATCCAATAGGTTTAGATGTGTTTGATGGTGGTTTTTCTGGTTGTGGTTGTTTTTCTTGTTGTTGTGGTTGTGGTTCAGATTGTTTTTGTTGTTGATGTTCAGATTGTTTTTCTTGTTGTTGTTCAAATTGTTTTTCTGGTTATTGTGGTTGTTGTTCAGATTGTTCTGTAGGTTTTTCTGTTTGAGGTTGTTTTTCTGATTGTTGTTGTTGTGATGCAAATTGTTTTGTTGATTTTTCTGGTTGTGGAGTCTGATTTTGTGGTTTTGTTGTTGTTGGTTTTGGTGCAGATGATTGTGTAGTAGAAGGTTTTACAGGTGAGATGGAAGCAGGATTAGATGATTTTTGTGGGGATGGAACAAATATATGCGATGGAGCAGGAACAGATTGTTTCTGAGTAGAAGGTGGTTTTGGAATAGACTTAAATGTTGAATCATTTACAACAGTATTATTGAAAGAAGATACAGAAGATTTGGTACCATTAATCTTGATACGTTTTGTAGGAACAGAAGGAGTGTCTCCAGATGCTTTCCTCTTTATCAGCTTCTGAGGCTTGTCAGGAACTTTGGGCTTCTTCTGAACAGGCACTTGTTCTGCTTCTGATTGACTTCTTTTTCTTGTGATCTCATCTCCTCCATCAGGCATTGGTTCCCTTGCTCTTTTCATAATATCTGCAGGGATTGGGGTTCCATCTGCCTTGCAAGAATCAATATACCTTACAATGATTTCCCTTGGTTCTTCAGCACAGAACAGAGGGTAGTCTTCTACTGGGATTCTCTTCTGACTGAGTTCAGAAATATTCAGCTTCTTGGGTGCTGATGTGAGTTCTTCTACAATTTTAAGTCTCTGAAGACTTTTGGCATTCAGAGGCTTCCCAACAATAGACTCAAGTTCCTTCTTGACTCCAGCAGCATACAGAGCAGTTACCAATCCATTTTCTGTCAGAATATCTGAAATTAATCTTCCAAAAGGAATCCATGTTCTGATCTTCTGACCCTTATCTTTTACAGATTCTCTAGAGGCATTTATATGATTCCATAAATGCATGAACAGAATGTAAGGAAGATCTACCTTGGTGCTCTGACTTAAACAGTACATAAAGTAGAGCTGTTCATTGTTCACGTAATCTGGAGCGTTTGTAGACTTACTATGATGAATACATCCCATGAAAATCTTTGCCCAGATCTTGTAGTCAGGCTTCAGATCTTTAAACTTATTAGAGGCCTGTCCAGCAGTCATGACTTCCTCATACACTTCTTCCATATCTACACGCCCAGCTGGCAGATGAGATACTCCATCAGTCTCCTCATATCCAATGACTTTCCTGATCAGATCTTCTGTAATGATTATCTCTTTCCCCAGAACAGAAGACAAGATAAACTTAGGGTATACAACGGCATGTATCCAGAACTCTTTCACCAGATGGGGGTAAACTGGTCCAAAAAGTCTGTCAAAGTATTTTACCCAGCCTTGAGCATCAATTATTGAACGAAACTCAAATCCATTTTCAGCTAATGAATCAAATTCCACCATTGATTCACAGAGAACTTCCAGTTTGTCAACAGGTGTTAACAAAGTTCTTTTTGGTGTCGTATATGGAGTCACACCCATATTTGCAGAAGTAACTGCAGCCATGGTTGATTGA
The DNA here is from genome assembly GCA_963859935.3 of Lathyrus sativus. Taxonomy (NCBI): domain Eukaryota; kingdom Viridiplantae; phylum Streptophyta; class Magnoliopsida; order Fabales; family Fabaceae; genus Lathyrus; species Lathyrus sativus. The sequence continues at coordinate 23,045,974 of OZ012739.1, forward strand.
AACTGTGCAATAGTGGAGGATGAAGTTGCCATTGAAGATGATTTTGTCAAAGGTTTAGGGTTTTTGTGAAGAGAGAAAAGAAGACAGAAATGCATAAACGTTCTTGAGATGTGAAAAATGTGAAAGTGGTGAGAGATGTGATATTTATAGTAAACACTTAGGCATACAAACAGACAGATAATGGCACGTTCACACATAACAATTAATGAAAAAGAATAAAAATCGTTTCAAGCATTAATTGATTCTGACAAATTGGGGGAAAATCAAGATTTTCACTATTCAAACTTCACCTCAAACGTCTCTTCAGTAGCGTACACGCCACCTTTGCAGATTTAGAGTGACACGTGTTTGCTTGCATGTGCTTCTGAATTCTCTTGAGAAATGAAACGTTAACCAACGTTCAGATCCTCTGAGTATTGTTAGTTCAGATTTTCACAAATAAAGTAATTTAAGGAAATGAATAAATGATGAGATGAAATACTTCAGAGCATTAAACATTTTTGCATCTGTAAAATTTACTTCTAACAAATATTATTCTGGACACAAATCCATACCAATATTTTTCAGAATAAATTTGAATCTATCTTTAACAAGGGGTTTTGTGAAAATATCTGCCCATTGATGATCTGTATCAATAAAGGCTAAATTTATAATTCCCTTCTGAACATAGTCTCTGATGAAATGATGCTTAATTTCTATATGTTTTGCCTTAGAGTGTAAAATGGGGTTTTTAGACAAACATATAGCAGAAGTATTATCACAGAATATAGAAATGTTACTTTCAAATATTTGATAGTCTTCTAGCTGACTTTTCATCTAGAGCATCTGCGTGCTACATCCAGCAGCAGCAATATATTCTGCCTCTGTAGTTGATAGTGCAATTGTGGGTTGCTTCTTGCTGTACCAAGAGATTAGATTTCTTCCTAGAAATTGACAACTTCCAGAAGTACTTTTTCTTTCCAATCTGTCTCCAGCGTAGTCAACATCACAAAATCCAACTAATTTGAAATCATCAGATTTTCTGTAACACAAACCCACATTAGAAGTACCTTTCAGATACCTTAGAATCCTCTTAACAGCTGTTAAGTGTGACTCTCTAGGATCTGATTGGAATCTAGCACACAAGTATACACTAAACAAAATGTCAGGTCTAGAAGCAGTTAAGTAAAGAAGAGATCATATCATACCTCTGTAGAGTTTCTGATCTACTTTCTTACTTACCTCTTCCTTGCCTAGTGAACTAGTTGGATGCATGGGAGTCTTTGCCAGCTTACTATCAGTCATGTTAAATTTCTTCAGAAGTTCTTTAACATATTTGGTATGATGTATGTAAGTGCACTCTGGAGTTTGGTTGACTTGAATTCCCAGAAAGAATCTCAATTCTCCCATCATGCTCATTTCAAATTCTGCCTGCATACATTGAGCAAACTCCTTTCCCAGCATAGTATTGGTAGATCCAAATATGATATCATCCACATATATTTGACAAATTAGAAGATCTTTCTTAAATGATTTACAAAAGAGTGTTGTGTCCACTTTGCCTCTGATGAAATTTTTCTCCAGAAGAAAATTGCTCAATCTCTCATACCAAGCTCTGGGAGCTTGTTTTAAACCATACAGAGATTTTTTTAGTTTGAAAACATGATCTGAAAATTTTTCACTCTCAAAGCAAAGAGGCTGGTGGACATAAACTTCTTCTTCTATAATACCATTTAGAAAGGCACTTTTAACATTCATCTGATACAGAGTGATGTTATTTTGTGCAGCAAATGAAATAAGAAGGCGTATAGATTCTAACCTTGCCACTGGAGCATAAGTTTCAGTATAATCAATACCTTCTTGTTGACTGTACCCTTGAGCAACAAGCCTTGCCTTATTTCTTTCAACTTCTCCTTTCTCATTAAGCTTATTTCTGAAGACCCATTTAGTTCCAATTATATTGAATCCTTTTGGTCTTTGAACTAAATCCCACACATCATTTCTTGTGAATTGATTTAGCTCTTCTTGCATGGCAATAATCCAATCATTGTCTTGCAGAGCTTCATCTACAGAAGTTGGTTCAATTACTGACACCAGTCCAAATAATGATGCTTCAGATGATCTGAGAAAGGATCTTGTTCTGATAGGGTCATCCTTCTTTCCAATAATAACATTCTCTGGATGAGAAGCTTTGATTCTGGAAGATGATCCTCTAACAGTTGATTCTTCAGAAATGTTTAAATTGTTCATCTGAGAAGTTAAAGGAATTGCATCTAGCATTGCTTCTGGTTCCTTCACTTGAGCTTTGTCTGCCTCTGAGCCTTCAGAGTCTGTGGAGACTACTTCTCTATCTGCAGAGTTTTCAGACTGCTTTGGCTTTTTAATGCCAAACTTATCATCAAATCTAACATGAATAAATTCTTCCACAATCTGTGTCTCAGTGTTGTATATTTTGTAGCCTTTAGAGCGTTCAGAATATCCAAGCATGAAACACTTCTGTGCTTTGGAATCAAACTTGTTCAGATTTTCTTTAGTATTCAACATATAGCAAATACATTCAAAAGGATGAAAATATGAAATGTTGGGCTTTCTGTTCTTCCACAGTTCATAGGGAGTCTTCTCCATAAGAGGTCTTACAGACACTCTGTTCTGAATATAACAGGCTGTGTTGATTGCTTCTGCCCAAAAGTGTTTTGCCAGATTAGTCTCATTGATCATGGTTCTGGACATTTCTTGCAGAGTTCTATTTTTCCTCTCTACAACTCCATTTTGTTGTGGAGTTCTAGGACAGGAAAAATCATGAGCAATGCCATTTTCATTAAAATATTTTTCAAAATATTTATTTTCAAATTCACCACCATGATCACTTCTGACTTTTATAATTTTGAAATCTTTTTCATTCTGGACTTGTTTACAGAAGTCAAAGAACACAGAATGTGACTCATCCTTGTGTTTTAAGAACTTTACCCATGTCCATCTACTATAGTCATCCACAATGACTAATCCATACTTCTTGCCTCTGATGGATGCAATTTTCACTGGTCCAAACAGATCAATATGAAGTAATTCTAGTGGTCTGGAAGTAGAAACAACATTTTTTGATTTAAAAGATGATTTTGAAAACTTCCCTTTTTGACATGCTTCACAAATAGCATCTGAGGTGAACTTCAGATGAGGAAGTCCTCTGACAAGATTAAGTTTATTAATCTGAGATATACGTCTCATATTAATATGCCCCAATGTTCTGTGCCAGACCCATTGCTCCTCATTAACAGACAAAGGACATTTAACATTCTGAACCTTAAGTTCTGAAAGATTTATTTTATAAATGTTGTTTTTCCTCTTTCCACTAAATAGGATTGAGCCATCCTTTTGACTAATAGCTTTACAACATTTTTGATTAAAGGTTATATCATAACCATTGTCACTTAATTGACTTATGGACAATAAGTTATGCTTTAATCCTTCTACAAGTAAGACATTAGTAATAGAGGGAAGTTTACCATTTCCAATAGTGCCAGATCCAATGATCTTGCCCTTCTGATTCCCTCCAAATTTCACATCACCTCCAAATCTAAGCTCCAGACTTTGGAACATAGACCTTTCTCCTGTCATGTGTCGCGAGCATCCAGAGTCCAAGTACCATGATTGGCGTCCTGACCTTGCTGCTAAGAACATCTGCAACAGGAATTATTTTACTTTTAGGTACCCAGATCTTCTTGGGTCCTTTTGGGTTAGTTGTTCTGAAGGTTTGTCTAAACTTCTGTTTTTCAACATAAGGTTTATTCTGACTAGCCTTAGATTTAAACACATGAATGTTCTTTTCAGAACGTGTGTGTTCAATATCATTCAAGTGACCAAATTTAAAGTGGGAATATAAAGGAGTTTTCTTGATGATAATTTTATCAACAGGTTTTGGATTTAAGTCCTTTCCAGAGGAAGATTCATATCCAATTCCTTTTCTGTTATTTCTGCTAACTCCATAGATCATAGAAGCCATTTTGCTTTTGTCTATGCTTTTAGCAAGAAACTTCTGAAAGCTGTAATCATATTTTTCTAAAATATTTTTGCATTCAGACTCAGTTTCAGAATCAGAGTCTTGTTGAGCTAATTCAGAATCATTTTTCAATCTTAAGTTCTTTTCATTTAGCTTAGCTACTTCTGATTTGAGAATATTATTCTCAGATACAAGATTGCTTTGATGCTTCTTGTATTTGAACTTAATATTGTTATAGCTCTTCAGAACTTCTGATTACACTTTGATAAGTTCTTCTTTAGTGAGTTTAGCCATTACCTCTTCAGCGTCAGAGTCAGATTCAGAGTCAGATTCAGATCCTGAAGTTCCTTCCTCCTGATCTTCTATGTCTTCCATCAAAGCTACATTGGCACATTCCTCTTCTGACTCAAATTCAGATTCAAATGTATCTGAATCATCCCAGGTGGCCATTAGAACCTTTTTCTTCTTATCAGATTTTATTTTAGGATTTTCTTTTAGCACCTTTGGACATTCATTTTTATAATGTCCAGGTTCTTTACATTCATAACAGACAACCTCCTTTTTGCCAGATCTTCTGTGTCCAGAAGACTCTTTTCTTTGGTCAGGCTTCCTGAAGTTTCTGAACTTCTTTCCTTTATGCTTCCAGAGTTTGTTTATTCTTCTAGACAGCATGGATAGTTCATCTTCATCTTCAGATGAGGATTCTTCAGAGCTTTCCTCTATTACCTACAATGCTTTAGCAGATTTATTAGATTTTAAAGCAATTGATTTACCTTTCTTTTGAGGTTCATCTTCCTCAAGTTCAATTTCATGACTCCTTAGTGAACTGATTAGTTCCTCCAAGGAGATCTTGTTCAGATCTTTAGCCATTTTCAGCGCAGTCACCATAGGTCTACATCTGGTAGGTAAGCTTCTAATGATCTTTTTCACATGATCAAGTAGAGTATCCTTTATCCAGAACCTTTAGTCCAGCTGTAAGTATTTGAAATCTGGAGAACATAGCTTCAACAGATTCAGAGTCTTCCATCTTGAAGGCTTCATATTTCTGGATTAGAGCCAGAGCCTTTGTTTCCTTGACTTCAGAGTTTCCCTCATGAGTCATCTTTAAGGACTCAAACATGTCAAATGCAGTTTCTCTATTTGTGATCTTTTCATACTTAGTGTGAGATATTGCATTTTAACAATATTGTTCTGGCCTTGTGGTGATTTCTAAATTCCTTCTTTTGGGCTTCTATCATGGATTTTCTATCTACTTTCTTGCCATTCCCATCAATGGGATGAACATATCCATCTATGACCAAATCCCATAAATCAGCATCATATCCAAGGAAAAAACTTTCAATCCTGTCTTTCCAATAATCAAATTTCTCCCCATCAAACATAGGGGGTTTAGTGCTGATTCTGTCCCTTTCTTCATATTTGTTGTTAATGTTAGACATTGAATTATCAGCCATAGTAACAACCAAATATATATCAAAGTTTTTCTCACTGGATCTTTACTGTCACTATGAAGTGGTAGCACACACAGAACCGGAGCTCTGATGCCAACTAAAGGTGAGAAAATACTTAGAAGGGGGGTTGAATAAGTATGAAGATAAAAACTTAGAAATAAAAACTCAAGTATTTTTATCCTGGTTCGTTGAACTCAACTACTCCAGTCCACCCTTCCTAGAGTGATTTGCCTTTCTCAAACAAGGACTTAATCCACTATTTAATCAACTGATTACAATAGTAAGCACTAAGAACAACTGTTCAAAGTCTTCTCAAGAACTACTGATCCTAACTGGATCTTCTTAAGGTTTACTTACAATCAAATGTAATAACAAATACAAGTGTTAAAATGCTTCTAATAAAGCTTTATCACAACTGTGATTTTTCACTTAATATTAAGAACAAAGAAATTAATTCTAGAAAGAATGTGAGTTGTATGAGAGCTTTGAATAATGAATTCTTTTCAGGTAAAACATCAACTGAAGAAGATGGGTGGACACTTGCTTTTATAGGCACAGTGGTCCAAGAGCTTTTCACGTTGAGAAGTGTGTACCAAAAGGTATGAGCCTTTTTGTCTTCACATCAAGTGACCTTTCCTAGAAGAAGAAAGCACAGAGAAATCCTTTTTGTCTGTGTTCTTGTGTCTAGCATAAATAAGGAAAGAGTCGTTTGGATATTCCAACGGACATAATCTTTGAATTCTTCTTCATCAATTTTCAGGAAGAATCATCAGAGTCTAAATTGATCAGAGCCTTCTGATGTTGATCAGAGTTTTGCTGAATCAGAGTCTTTGCAGCAAGTGTGCTTTTAGCGTGTATAAGTTCAGAGCAGAGTTTGGTCAGATCCTCAGTACTGGCAGCGTGAGTACTCTCAGAGTCTTCTGAAGTAACTATGCTTGAAAAACTCTTCATACAAAATTCTTCATTGGTTCAGATGCTTCTGACTTGCTTCAGATTCTTCTGGAGCTTCTGCTTCAGAACTTCTGGAGCTTCTGCTTCAGATCCTTCTGGAGGCAACGCTTAGGAGCTTCTGATGGCAGCGTTCAGAATCTTCTAATGGGTGCATCTGATGCTACAGAGCCTTGCATGTTTCTTATATTCAGTTCTGATTTGCTTATGGAGTGATAAGTACTTTGATATCTACAGCAAACATTCTTAAGCAAATTTTAGAGTATATAATTCTTAATTACAAAATTTCATAATAGTTATCATCAAAACATAGAGATATTATTAAGAACCAATCTGTGTTCTAACAGTATAAACCATCCTTACCAAACTATAAGAGCGTTCAACCACACACCGAGCTACAACTCCACACTTGCAGCATCCTGGAGAAGCACAAGCTTCTCCCCCACCTGAATCATTCTTACTTCTGCAGACAGCGGTTCTACAATAAAACATGTACCAACAGTGTTTTCACACACATCTCGCATATAAGGGAACAATCAACATTAGACAACTTGGCCGGACGGACCGACCTGCTCTGATACCAAATATAACACCCCATTCTAAACTTTCATGGAAAAATAAGAGAAACAACAGAAACAATCAGAGTGCAGCAAATAGAAGGTTTCATGACGACCGTCATGTATGTCACGACCGTAACGGTCATGACGAGCGTCATGTAGCTGTGACAACCGTCACACTCACAAATTCTAGGACGCATCAGAGGTGTCACATTTTCAACTTAACCAACAACAGACGCCTGCAACAGATCATTTAATAACATACGTAGCACAGATTCAGATGAACAGACAACGATAATTTGTTTAACATTTTAATCATAAAATGACATGTTATAATATACTTCCAACCATTCACAATAACCAAATTCTATAAAAATTCAGCAAGTAATTATCTTGCATCAATTCATAAAACCACTAGCTCTCGGTTACGAAATCATTACCACCGATTCATCGGTCTAGTGCATACAACCAACATTTGGCACTATCAGAAGTAACCAATTTGTTAAAGAAAAGTTCTTAATAAAATTCAGCAACAACGGAAACAATTGAAAACAATAACATTAAGCGTTCATCCCCCCCCCCCAAGAGTGCTACGTATCAGAGTGACCAACGACCTTAAACAAACAACGACACTCATTTCCGAGTTACCTGCAAATTACCACCAACGGAGGTAACATACAACGTAAAGGGTGAGATATCAACAATATAACATAAGGCATGATAAAAGTCATGTCAGAATATTATCACAACATTATTCTTCCAGCAGATCGCAAAATATTATCCATAATAGACCGCAATAATTCGGTATTCAAAATGCATGATAATTAGCATTAACAATTCAGCAACTCAATAATGCAACTCAACAAATGTGACTCAACTGTGCATATGCATGTGGTACCAATTTGCCATTAAGGCCACCAATACAGGCACAACCAATAATTTTTCCACTAAGGGCCGCCAATACAGGCCACCCAATCGCGAATACAAGCTAACAATTTGCCACTAAGGGCCGCCAATACAGGCCATCCAATCGCCAATACAAGCCAACCAAGATGATATGCCATGAAATGCAACTATTATGGACTACAACATAACCGTAACAACTAATTCAACAAGACATTTAAGCCTACAACCAATTTGTGCATAACAGAGGCATACCCATCATCATATAACTATAACTTATCAACAGAATCAAATGAGAATATTATAATAACATTTTCTCAACAATGACATAACAACTTCATATGCATCAAGTATTCATCATCTCAATCTGTTCATGTAAGGGAACAGTAACAATATCATTATCAACAAATAAGAACTCAAGACATTTCCAAAGAACGGCATCACAACTATTACACACTTAATTATCTATCTGTTCACGGTAAGTTTCGTTAATCTTCGACTGGTAATTGACATGGTATCACATAGACCAATGACAAACAAACAATACTACTTCGACCGATAATATTCTTATCTATAATATTTATCGATTAACGGAAACTATATCTATTATTTGATTCCCTACCTGAATTCGATCAAGTAAGAGCATAATAACAACCTTTTCTCAACAAATGGGAAATTAGCGTGTGTCGGCGCCGATTCCCAACATTATTACCTAGAACTAATGACATAGAACACTAATTCAGGCACAAACAACCATTAACCCTTAATATTTCTCAATCTATGGAAACATTAACCCTTAATAATTATCGACCTACGGGAACATTAACCCTTAATATTCATCGATCTACGGGAACATTACTACGGGAATATTACTACGGAAACATTACTACAGGAACATTACTACGTGAATATTACTACGGGAACATTACTACGAGAATATTACTACGAGAACATTACTACGGGAAAATTACTACGGGAACATTAACCCTATGATTCAATTCCCTACATGAAATCGATCATACCCACAGTTATACAATTGAACCCCACCCTTACCTTAGAATTGAGGCCAACTCTACGCTTTCCGGTTCTGGTTCTGTTCTACGGTAACTCTCCTGCAACTATCTTCCAATTTCATCGATGGAAAATTCTTCTATTCTTACTTTCTCTACAGCCACGTCCTTTTTCCTCTTTCCTCAACCTTTCTCATCAATTTTGGTTTTCTGAGTAGTTTATCGTGTTTTTTTTTGCTCTTTCTCCCACAACTTCTCTAATAACTCCCTAATTCCCATTATTCCATCCAATAATAATAATAATAATAATAATAATAATAATAATAATAATAATAATAATAATAATAATATTACTACTAATTATTAAATTGTCATCATTATTAATTATATTATATTATTATCAAACTCTATATTTTATTACATGGTTTTCCTATACTTTAAGGACATCCACCCACACTCTCAGACACACTCCCACATAAAGGCGTACCAATAATTCATAAATAATTTAATTTAAAATGAACGGTGTTGCACCTCAAAATTTGACCAACATTTCTTTGCCTAGCTTATGTTTCATTTCATTCATATTAGCATTATCATTTGCATTTCATTGACATGTATGCAGGAGATCAAGAGGTATGATTACCAATCAAGGGCTACACAAGACTATGAAGCTAGATAAGAAGGTTATTCAGATGCTCAAGGGTTGATATCCTTGTCAGAGAAGTTAAAAGATCCTCAGAGAGAGTGATTGAAGCCAAGAGGGTGTGTCTCCTAACTTGAGAGTTGTGAGAAGTCATCAGATGATTCTAAAGCCATGAAGTTAGACTTGAGGTCTTGATAGAGCTCATGATAAGTGTTGAAGATCACTCTGAGGCCTAGACAGGTCATTGTGCAAGATTGAGAAGCCTCAACCATGAGTGGTGCAATTAGGGTTTAACTGGGTCAACCCTAAGTCAACTGATGATTTGAACAAGGTTGAGACCTAATTCAAGAGCCATGTGATCATGGATTGATACACTGAGATGTTATAAGGATGATTACAAGGTCAACTCATCATGATTGAAGAGTTTGAGAAGTTTCAAGCTAGGGTTTCTAAGGCTTGACAGTGTAAAATCCGCTAGTTTGACCCCTATCTTCAAGGCAATTTAGCTTAAGATGTGATTGTTATATCATCTTACCCCCAACATGAATGTTGTAGAGCATGATCTTAGCTTTAATTTGAGTGCTAGAAGACCTTGATAGGATTTTTAGAACTCAAGTTATGGCCTTGACAAGTTACAAGTCATCTGAGGAATGTGAATTTGGAGCTTGAAAGTTACCCAACTTGCATGAAACTTTTGCCCAAGAAGGATGATTCCTATGAGCTTTTGGTCACAATTAATGTTGTTCCTTATCCTCTTAGCTTTCTAGAGAGTACTATAAGTCCTTGATAGTATTTGTAGAACTCAAGTTATGGCTTTGACAAGTCAAGGGTATTTTGGGCATTTGAAGATTATAGGTCATTTCAATCATAAGTCCATAACTCCTATTTGCAAGCTTCAAATGGGAAAATGTTCAACATCAAACTTGTTCAAAATGATGTTTTGAGGCTAGCCAAGTGGTCATGAGAGGTTGGAATTGCTTGTAACTCAAAATTGCAAAATTGGCTTAAAAAGGAAGAATTAAAGTTCATTAAAAGGACCAAATTTGTGATTTTTCATTTGGTGACCAAATGAGACAAACCTATATGTCATTTTGATTGTAAAATGCATTTTAAAGACAATGGAAATGGCACTTTTCTCATTTGAGGTCAAAATCATGGAGTTGCATTTAGTTACTTAAGACTTAAGTTACATAACCCAAACTATGCATAAAATCAAATCAAGGTGCTAACACATTCCAAACACCTTCATAATCTCATGTGAGGAGAATTTGGATGAAGAGCATAGTGAATACAAGCTGCTGCAAGGACAGTCATGAATGTACCATGAGATTGAATTTTCCATGACATGAGATATTGAACTTCTCATTAGATTGATCCAGAACTTTCTAGATCATTCATTCATGTCCTATATATGATTATGAAGTGATTCAGAGCCTTGGTTGGTGGGAATTGAGAGAAAAGAGTGAGATTGCATTTTGAATTTGCACATTGCAAATCAAAATCGGTTACATTAATTGAGGCCATTTCAATCCAAGTTCTTGATCTCAATAGCTTGCTCTAGTGTTAGTGATTGATTCCAGATCAAATTCAAGACAAAACTGTGGAAGAATCGTGAGTTGGCCATTGGAGTTTAAAGCTTGCAACTCAGAATCAGGTTCAAGAATCCACGAGGTTTCAGCTCATTTCTTTGCATACAGAAGGTTGATTGGATGCTAGTGAAGGAATCTGGAGCTTATTGAAGGTTGATTTGAAGATTTAACCACTCTGTTCATCAAGAATTTGCAGGTATGTACTTTTCATCGTGCAGCTTAATTTAAGCATAATCAATAGGAATTGTTAGTTTAGATGAGATGTAGGTTGTTAGTAGAAGCTTTCTGGTAGCAATTGGCTAGGTTTGGAGAGAATTAGGGAGATGACTCAAATTCTGTTCATGCTGATATCTTGGTGATTCTTGAGAGTTAATCTTAATTTGATAGCTAGATCAACTCAGTGTAGCATGGTGATGATGTTAAACACCATAATTTTAAGTTTGGTGAGATTTGATTCTTGAGTGATTTCTGAGATTTTAATCGTGATTTGAGTTAGAATGAGTCTCAATGTTATTGATTAGCATGGTTAGATTCAGTGGGAAAAATGGAGTGGATTAGTGTATTCATGTGAGAGTTTTGATGGAGTATTGATGAAGTACGATTTGGGGAAGATGGAGTTGAAGCTCTGAACTTCCATGGTTTCTTTCCCTCCAACATTCAAAAGGAAGAAGACGACTAGGTAGCCATGGGATATGGGCTGAAGACTTTGACCTGGGAAGGATCCAACGGCCACGAGTGATTTAAATTTTGTGAAGGATTCTGAGTTGATACGAAACGATGCGTTTCACTTAAATGTTGGTCATGGGCTTAAGTCATTAATTGCTATCAGCACCCCACTTCTGGCCCAGTCTGGATAATGAACTGAATTTTTGTGCTAATCACACCACGCGCTTATTAATTTCTCATTGTTTTCTTTTATTTTCTTCATTTTGCATAGGTTATTGAATAATCCATAAAAATTTGGAAAATAACTCAATTAATTCCATTCTTTTTTCCATGGATTCATGATTGAATATATTTTTTTTAGATAAAAATATTAGCATTTCATGCATTTTTGATTTTATTTGAATTTGTTGAATTTTAATTGATATTAAAATAATCATGGTTGATGCTTGATTTTGTTGAATTTGTTTTGATCATTTGATGATGATTCTTGCCTTGATTTTTTGTGTGTAACTAGCATAGATATGCATGTTCCCGCTAGATTTTTCTCACATTTTTGTGAGGAATGTAAGTGGTAGTTCTAGGTTGAACTTTAGGAGCTCCATTTTTTGGGTTTATGGTTGATACCTTATGATTTTGGTCTGATATCTAGAACTTGGTGGATGATCCAACCCCTGAATTTTGTATGGTAGATTCATGATTGAATTAGGGTCCCTTAGGAATTTTTGTAGGAATTTACAATGTGGTTTACTATTTTTCTTTGATTTTAGTTTAGGTGCTAACTTTAGATGATTCTAATGCACTAATTCAACTAGAATGACTTCTTTAGTTCCCTTAGATTAGGGTTTTGTCTCTCTTGCTCTTGGATGATGTTGAAGACAAGTTTGGGCTACCATGGAATTCTTGAAGAAGTTTGGATGTGGAGATCTTCCCTTCTTTTGGTGTAGTGTTGATTAGGTGTTAAGATTAGGGTTTGTAGGTAGAGCTTCTAGATAGATTCTCTCTCTTCATAAACATGGAAGATGTTGATCACTTCCATACTTCCCTATGATGTAAGGTCCCCTTGTAAAGGCATCATCCCTCCTTTGGTAGGATGTGTGGCTCTTTACAAGTTGGTAGAACCTTTGAGGGTCCCTTTCTCTGATGATAGAATGCTTAGTGGTGACCTTTGGTCTTCACTCTGCTGTCAATCATCCAAACCTTGCTCTTGTTAGATGAGTCTTTCTCCCTTGCTAGAGGATGGAGTTCCTTGCTTGAAGAAGATTGAATGCTAGAGGTTGCTACTTCTCTGTGTTTGAAGCCTACCTTTGAAGCTGAAGCTTGAAGGTTCAGAAGAACAAGTTGACACTTGTGAAGAAGATCAAATTGAAACGGAATGAAGAAGCTGAAGCTTAAGGAAGGAGCAAGTTGATACTTGTGAGTTTAATGCATTGGGTCCCTGAAGGAACAAGTTGATACTTGCAGTTAGGATTGAAGCCTGAAGGTGGAGTTCACTTTGGAGCTGAGGCCTAAAGAAGAGAGAATAAGCTGATACTTATGCTTGATGTGTTGGAAGCTCAGAGAAGCAAGTTGATACTTGCTATTGAGGATGATAGCTTTGAAGAGCAGTTGAACACTGAGGACTGAGCTGCTGTCAGAGGACTGCCTTGATGTAAAGTTGTGGGAGCTGTTGATCTACTTTCTTTCCTGTCTGCTTGCTTTGTGTGCAGCTGTATTGATGTGACTTGTTTGACTTGCTTGATGCATTAGAATAAGTTCATATTTAGACTGATTTAAGCTAGGAGCATGATTGCACTAGAGGTTAAGTTGCTCCCTCTGCTTGTATTGTTATTGTATGGCTTTGCTTGCGGGTATTCGGTAGAGCCCATCTCCCTTGCCTATGTGGTTTATTATATTTTTCTTGATAGCTTGTTATTTCCTCTGTATGATTATAGTTATTCATATCTGGATTGAGGTTGAGATGAGCTTGTGGAGGCTGCTGCCCCACACACATTTCCTCCCTCACATGCATTGCATGCATTTTATTTACAGTCGTTTACTATTTACTGTTTAAGCTGATGCTTTATCTGTTTCTGTTTATCATTGACATGATCCCCTAGGAATCTTACTTCCTTTGATAAGGAAGTGATGATTAGAACTTTAGGTTGAAACCTATGCATGATAACTTCTAGGAGTTCCCTGTTTCAAACCTCAACCATAGGATGAATCCTTGGCATGACAACATTAGGACTTGATAGTCTCCTCGTAGTTGTCCCTCTCTCTTCTCATCTCAAAACAAATGAAAATACAGTAATAAAGGTTAACTGACGTCGGACGTTACGAGCACTAAGCTATCTGAGAAAGGATTGTTGGAGAGTTTATTTTCAACAGTCTGGATGTTTAGTATGGCACTCTTTGGGTGACATGCGACATATTCACTCCCAGGTCATAGTCTCTAGTGCGATATTGGTTGCAAACATCCCTAAAAAAACAGTTCTTCCGTAAAAGACAGAAAACAAACTTCAAACCTTTTTGCCCCGTGGGCCCATAAGTCAAAGGAAAGCTTTTCTGAAGAAAAGAGTGTCGTTAACTCTCAGTTCTACCGCAAACGGTAACGCCTAAGTCTTCAGGGGTCGAGCTGCGTACATCCAACTGCTGGAACTGTTTGTTAACCCTACTCGATAAAACAGATGAATCTGAATCCCCGTAATCTGTATTATCCCGAACTACGTAAGCTCTGATCTCTCAAGCCTGTTGAGAGTACGTAGGCACAATACTGACGTATTGGCGAGCCACCTTCCCTGTAACCCGTAGTCAGTCGAACTACGTTGACTCTGATTTCTCATTCTCTGATGGGAATATGTAGGCATAAAGTGCGACGCTTTGCCGAGTCATTTTCTTTTCTTTTTAAGCCAGCCTTGATAGGTAGATAGTAAAACCAACCCGTCAGATAAACACAACAAGCATGGATCCCATCGAGTACGATGGATGTGAGGGGTGCTAATACCTTCCCCTTGAGTAACCGACTCCCGAACCCAGACAAGGGTTGCGATGACCTTGTCTTATACCTTTTTAGTCAGGTTTTTCCGATCGTTTCCTTTCTCCCTCTGAGGGATAAATAACGAAAGGTGGTGACTCTTCTGTTTTGCCGGCACCTCATTTTCGCGGTAGCGACAGCTGGCGACTCTGCTGGGTACTTGATAGTTTCCTGGGATCCAACGTCCCTTATGCGAGTCAGTTTGGGGATCCAACATCCTCTGTGAGAGTCAATCCTAGCGCTTGTATGTTTACTTGTTGGGTTGTGTTTGTTTATCGCATTTTATTTCCCGCATCTTTATTTTCAGTATGATATGATTATCTGTGCTGTTGTGGGAGGGGCATTATGATGAGTGAGAAGCCAGACCCAGGCTTGAGTGTACTTAGCATTAGTTGTGGAAATTTGTGGGCGCGTGCTTGCTTTGCAGGCACTAGTGTCTCATGAAATCCACGCTCAGACATGGTTCTCCCGGTTGACTTCTTTTCCGACCCTTTAGGCCTGATGGGTTGTTGGTTTGGAGGATTGTCGACTCTGGGGACCGATCATTTGGAATTCAGCTGAGTGAGGCCGCTTCAAGAGATGGTGATGCCACACCTTCTGGGTATCGTATCACCCCTCTTGAATGTCTGTGACGCTGATGACCGCATAGGATGCCGAACTTGTGTCAGTTTAGGTCCATACCTGTGAGCAGGGTTGGGTTTGTTGCAGGAAGCCTTAACCTTCAGACTACCTGGTTTTCTTGATAGTGAATCAGTTTTGTTGGTATCAGAGGTCCTTATTGTCAGATGTAGGTTTGTTCTTGATAGAGAAGATTTATGGTCCTGTTTCAGAGGTTCTCATCATCAGATATGTATTTGTTCTTGATAGAGCAGATTTGTGGTCCTGTATCAAGGGTCCTTGTCCTCAGATATGGTTGTTCTTGACAGAGCAGAATTTATGGTCCGATATCAGGGTTTTCTTCTCATCAGAGATATGGTTGTTCTTGACAGAGCAGTATTGTGGTTTTGTTGACACATAACCTTCATCTCTTCAACATCACAGTTGTCTTGATCTCCTACTGCATGATTGCATTTTACATTGCTTTGCATACTCATTTGCATTTCATTAACGTGTGTCTGTGTTGCAGGTACCGTCTCCCCCGATTCAGGGTTTTCTTGCCTTCTATTGTGCATTATGGGTTCTCTGAGGAAGACTGTGGCCTACAAACTCCCCACTCCTGATGTTGTTCAGCTGACTGGTTTGATTGCTTTGGCAGATGATTCTGTGAGAGATGAATTCAGAAAGTCTTATGGGAAGCTACTCAACCTGGTTCGTAAACCCTCTGTGTTTGAGTTGAATGGGTTGCACGCCCTACTGCAATTCTACGATCCTCCGTTGAGATGCTTTACTTTCCAGGACTTTATTCTCGCACCCACACTAGAGGAGTATGTTGATTTGTTAGGTGTGCCTATCAAGAGTCAGATGCCCTTTGTTCATATGGATGTTGAGCCTAATCTGGCTAGCCTAGCCCCTTCACTTCACCTAGATGCCTCCGAGTTGGTCTTGTCTAGTTGGAACAAGGTTCCTGGTTTCTCCTTGCAGTTCTTAGTGGGAAAGGCTCAGCAGTACGCCAAAGACGGATGTTGGGTCGTGTTCAACGCCATTCTTGCTCTGTGCATATATGGCATCATTCTGTTCCCCAATATGCCTGACTTTGTAGACTTCGACGCCTTCCACATCTTTGCATCAGGCAATCCAGTCCCTACCTTGATAGGAGATGTCTACCATTCCCTCCACTATAAAAACGAGAACAGAAGGGGTAAGAATGTCTCGTGCTGCGTACCCCTACTCTATAGATGGCTTGATAGTCACCTACCCAAGAAGGGTCCTTTTGCTTCGTCTGCAGCCACAGCTGAGTGGCCTGAGCGTTTGATGGGTCTATCAGCAGAGGATGTTGCCTGGTTTGATAGGGATAGGTTGGGTACTGAGATTATCTTCAGCTGCAGCGGGTTTCCGAATGTGCCTTTGATAGGCAGGAAGGGTTGTATCAACTATAATCCATCTCTGCTGGTCTGACAGTTTGCTTATGCTTTGAGAGCTCCGCCAAAGGATGAAGAGGTGCAGGGATCTCTGTACCTCACTGGTCTTCTAGAGAGGGATATGTTATCTAAGCTTTAGCACGCTTGGAATAGTATCAGTAAGAGGGGAAAGCCGTCGCTGGGAAAGAGTAATAGCCAAGCCTACACTCCGTATGTGACCTGGATCAGAGCCAGAGCAGATGCTATAGGGATGCCGTTTCCTCCTGCCGAGCCAGGAAGCCCTCCAGTAATTGAGGAGCCTGCCACCGTACCTATTCAGCAGCATAATCAGGTGTTAGCTGAGAGAGATGAGCTGAAAAAGGCAAATGAAGAACTAGAGAAAGAATTGGCTCAACTCAGAAGCGAGAGAAGCGAAGCCGCCCATTCCTTCAAGAGGCAGACAGAGCTGGTGAACCAGTTCGGGACAGATTTGACTAAGTAGATAGCTGAGCGTGAACGTTTGGGTCGAGACTTCAAAGCTGTCAATGATGTACTGGCCACTAAGAAGCAGCACTTGGATGAAGCGTACCGGAGAATATCCAAGTTTAATCAGCATTGGAAGGCCACCCTAGCCAACGACAAAGAATGAGAGGATAAGCTGAAGCAACAGATCTCCAAGCTGAAAGCCCAGGGGAAGGCTAGTGAGAAGAGGTTTGATGAAGAAACCGCTTGCAGATATGACGCTGAATGCCAGCTCAACAAGGCTCTTGCTAACCTGAAGGAGCGTAAGCTGATGTTTGAATCCAAGAAGCGGAAGTTAGAAGATTGTTTCGGCGAAGGAGCATGGGAAGATTCGGTTGAAGGTCTTCAATACACCATTATGCAGAGAGAGTTACTCGCCGAGGGGTTGCTCACTCGGCCTGATCATCCAGAAACGAAGGGGTTGTTAGATGAGTTTCGCGCCCGTGGCCGAGTTTGACTATTTGTAATCCTTTTGTGTTGATCATTGTTGTATGCTGACCATCACCAGGCTTGTTGGTTGAGGTCATGCTATTGATTCTGCTTGTACTCAGTGGCATTGTATACCGCCTTGATGGGCTTTCTTTATATATATGAGATGTTACTTCCATGACTGGACTCGAACTTCTTATTATCCGCACTGGCACTCAGGCACTAGGATCGGGGGAAATCTCCCTAACACACAGACACACGTTTGCATTTGCATGAAGCATCTGCATAACGAGCACTTTGTCGTTTTTCTAACTCTTTGTGTATGCAGGTTGTTCTAGGATAGATCAAAGGCCTATCCACCGCTATCCGACCAAAGCAAATCGAGCTAGAGCTATGGAGCAAGTGCTGACTGACGTTCAAGAACTCCGAGAGAGGATGGACCGCTTCATGGAACTCATGCAAGTGGTCGCCAATGGCCAGGATCAGCTCAGAACATTGGTCCAGCCTCTGATTTCAAGGGTTGACAGCAATGGTGTACTCCATGGTGGGACTGTTCCAACCCCTCCACCTGTTGAAACTCCTCAGAACGGTGTCCCCGTGACTAGGGGGAACAGTAGTGCCAACGGCAATGTGATCGCTAACATGAATCTCAATGGTAATATGACTGGCGTCGGTAATGGGAATTTCGAAGCTAATGTCAATGTTGGGCTGGGCAACGGCAACACAGGTGTTGGAAATCTGTATGGGCCTCAGCCATGGTTAGAAGACCGTCAAGACGATGTGTTCTCACAGAAAGGTGCTGAAGGAGAGCTGACTGCTGAAGCACGTTGTTGCTCCCCAAAATTTGCCCAACATTTCTTTACCTAGCTTATGTTTCATTTCATGCACATTAGCATTATCATTTGCATTTCATTGACATGTATGCAGGAGATCAAGAGGTATGATTACCAATCAAAAGCTACACAAGACCTTGAATCTAGCTTAGGAGCTTATTCAGGTGCTCAAGGTTGATATCCTTGTCAGAGAAGTTAAAAGATCCTCAGAGAGAGTGATTGAAGCCAAGAGGGTGTGTCTCCTAACTTGAGAGTTGTGGGAAGTCATCAGATGATTCTAAAGCCATGAAGTTAGACTTGAGGTCTTGAGAGAGCTCATGAGAAGTGTTGAAGATCACTTTGAGGCCTAGACAGGTCATTGTGCAAGTTTAAGAAGACTCAGCCATGAGTGGTGTAATTAGGGTTTGACTGGGTCAACCCTAGGTCAACTGATGATTTGAAGGAGGTTGAGACCTAACACAAGAGCCATGTGATCATGGATTTATGCATTGAGATGTTATAAGGATGATTCCAAAGTCAACTCATCATGATTGAAGAGTTTGAGAAGTTTCAAGCTAGGGTTTCTAAGGCTCGACAGTGTAAAATCCCCTAGTTTGACCCCTATCTTCAAGGAAGTTTAGCTCAAGATGTGATTGTCATCTCATCTTTCCCCCAACCTGAATGTTGTAAAGCATGATATTAGATTTAATTTGAGTGCTAGAAGTCCTTGATAGTATTTGTAGAACTCAAGTTATGACTTTGACAAGTTACAAGTCATCTGAGGTATGTGAATTTGGGAGCTTGAAAGTTGTCCAACTTGCATGAAACTTTTTCCCTATAAGGATGATTCCTATGAACTTTTGGTGAACATGAATGTTGTTCCTTATTCTCTTAGCTTTCTAGAGAGTACTAGAAGTCCTTGGTAGGATTTGTAAAACTCAAGTTATGGCTTTGACAAGTCAAGGGCATTTTGGTCCTTTGGAGATTATAGGTCATTTCAAGCATAAGGCCATAACTCCTATTTCCAAGCTTCAAATGGGAAACTGTTCAACATCAAACTTGTTCAAAATGATGTTTGAAGGCTAGTTAAGAGGTCATGAGATGTTGGAATTGCTTGTAGCTCAAAGTTGCAAAAATGACCTAAAATAAGGGTATTAGTTAAATGAACCAAAGTTTGAAATTGATATTTTTGATCTACATGTGCAAACCAAGGCATGTAATATATCATTTTGACTATAAAACACATTTTAAGAACATTGGTTTAGCCACATTTTTGAATTGAAGTGTAATTTGTGGACTTGCTTTGAAAATTAGTTACTTACATCTTAAGTAACATTTGCAAAACCTAGAATCAAGGCATAACCAAAGCCCCTTGCAAGCCAAACACTTCCAAAATGTCATGAGGGGAGAAATTGGAAGGATGGGATTGATTTCAAGCTGTTAGCAGAATGGAGCATACCATGGCATGTGATTGAAATTCTCATGACATGAGAGATTGAACTTCTCATTAGAAGGATCTAGAGGTTTCTAGATCACCCATACATGGCCTATATATGATGTAGAAGAGGTTCAGATGAAAGGTTGGTGATGATTGAGAGAGAAAACTGAGCTTGCACTTTGAACTTTCTTATTGCAAATCAAAATCGGTTACAAGGTTAGAGGCCATTTCAGTCCAAGAAATTGATCTCAATAGCTTGCTCTGAGGTTGGTGATCAATTCCAGATCAAATTAAAGGCATTGTGGTGGAATAATCGTGAAGTAGCCATTGGAGAGTGAAGCTTGCAACTCAGAATCGGATTTGATAATTCAAGAAGATTCAACTCTTTTCTTTGCATACAGAAGATTGATTGTGATTCAGTGAAGGATTCTGCAAGTTCTTGAAGGCTGATTTGAAGATTCAACCCTTCTGTTTGCTCAAGTTTACCAGGTATGCAACTCTTGTGCTATGGCTTAAATTAGGTAGAATTAAGATGAATTATTATGGTAGATGCGTAGTAGAATGGTGTAGGAAGATTTATGGATCATCAATTTGGAGATTAGTGACCAATTAGGGTTCATGGGATTTTCGGTTGAGATTGTTATTCTTGGATTCTTGAACTGTTAGCATGATTAAGTGGCATAGGAAGATTCCTTGTGAAAATTGGAGTGAGTTTCATGTAGAGACCTCTTGGAATGGAGGCCTGTGGAGAGAGTTAGGGTTGGGGACGATGACCGGAGCACCACCGACGACGGCCATGGCTGCGCGTGTGTTTCATGATTTCAAATGAGGAAGATGACTTTAGAGCCATTGGATGGGGCTGAGACCTTTGACCAGATGAAGATCCAATGGCCACGTATTAATTTCATTTTGTGAAGAGTCTGAACTAAAATGAAATGCTGTGTTTCATTAAGTTGGTGGTTTTGGGCTTAGTCAGTAATTGTTAACCACACCCCCCCTTATGGCCCAGTTTAGAAAATGAACTGATTTTGCTTGCTACCTGCACCGTGCACTTGGTTATTTTCTTTGGATTTTCTTTATTTTTTCATTTTTATTCATGGTTCTTGATAAAATCATAAAAAATGGAAAAATAATTCAATTGACCCCATTCTTTTTGCATTAGATTCATGATAGGGTGTAGTATTTTTTAGATAAAAAATATTTTTATTTCATGCATTTTCTGATTTTATGGGAATTTTCACATTTTAATTGATATTAAAATAGTCATTGCTTGATGCTTGATGTTGTGGAATTTTGTGTGATTAATTGGTGATGATTCTTGCCCTGATTTTTGTATGTGGCTAGCATAGGTATGCATGATCCCCATAGATTTTTATCACATTTTTGTGATGAGAATAAGTGGTAGTTTAGGTTGAAACCTTTAGAAGCTCCATTTTTAGGGTTTATGGTTGATACCTTTGGATTTAGGACTTAATTTTAGGACTTAATAGATGATTTAGTCCCTGGTTTTTGTATGAGGCATTCTTAATTGAATTAGGATCCCTTAAGAATTTTTGTAGAAATTTATAAGGTAGTTTACTATTTTTGATTGATTTTAGTTTAGGTGCTAGTTTTAGATGATTCTAATGCACTAACTCAACTAGATTAACTTCTTTAGTTCCCTTAGATTAGGGTTTTGCTTTGCTTGTTCTTGGATGATGTTGGAGGCAAGTTGAAGATGCATTGGATTGCTTGAAGAGGCTTGGATTTGAAGATCTTCCCTTCTTTTGGTGTAGTTTGATTAGGTATTAAGATTAGGGTTTTGTAGGCAGAGCTTCTAGATAGTTCACTTTCTTCACAAACATGGAAGATGTTGATCACTTCCATTCTTCCCTATGATGTAAGGTCCCTTTGTAAAGGCCTCATCCCTCCTTTGGTAGGATGTGTGCTCTTTGCAAATTGGTAGAACCTTTGAGGTCCCTTTCCCTGATGATAGGAGGCTTAGTGGTGACCTTTGTCTTCACTCTGCTACCAATCATCCAAACTTTGCTCTGATAGATGAATCTTTCTCCCTTTTCAGAGGATGAAGTTCCTTGCTTGAAGAAGATTGAAGGATGAAGTTGATACTTCTTGGTGTTTGAAGACTACTCTGAGAAGCTGAAGCTAGTAGATGAAGAGGAACTAGTTGATACTGGTAAAGAAGAGAGAGCTGAAGCTTGAAGGCCAAGAGAACAAGTTGACACTTGTGAAGAAGATCAAGTTAAGATTGAGTGAAGAGCTGAGGCTTGAGGAATAAAGGATGAGTTGATACTTATGTTGATGCACTGCTTCCTGAAAGAATAAGTTGATGCTTGTGGTTAGAGTGAAGCCTGAAGGTGGAATTGACTGAGAGATGAAGCTTGAAGAAGAAAGAATAAGTTGATGTTTTTGTTTGATGTGTTAGAAGCAAGTTGATGCTTGCTATTGAAGATGATAGCCTGAAGGGTAGGTGAAGTCTGATGACTGAGCTGGTGTCAGAAGAGCTTTGTTGTGAGGCTGTGGAGTGGTTGATCTCTTGACTGTCTATTTTCTTTCTGTGACAAGCTGTATTGACGTGACTTGTCTTATTTGCTTGATGCATTAGAATAAGTTCATATTTAGACTGATTTAAGCTAGGAGTATGATTGCACTAGAGGTTGAGTTGTCCCTCTTCTTGTATTTTTACTGTATGGCTTTGCTTGCGGGTATTTGGTAGAGCCCTGCTCCCTTGCCTATGTGGTTTGTGTTGCTTGATAGCATTCCATTTCTTTTGTATGATTGTAGTTGCTCATCATCTTGCTTGATAGCCATGTTTTATTTTGTTTCTCTGTATGATTACAGTTATTCATATCTGGCTTGAGGTTGAGATGAGCTTGTGGAGGCTGATGCCCCACACACATTTCCTCCCTCACTT
>OZ012739.1:23069338-23087607 GCA_963859935.3 Lathyrus sativus
TCAGATTTATTATTCTTTGCAAGTCTTTTGGGCTTATCACCAACCTTTTCAGAAGCATATCTTAGAGAAAGAATTTTAAGTTTCTTTGAGGACTCATCACCATTTAGTTCCATCTCATGACTCTGAAGATTTGTGATTAGACTTTTAAGAGACAACGTATTTAGGTCCTTAGCTTCCTGAATAGTTGTAACTTTAGGGCTAAAGTTTGTAGGAAGACTCCTTAGAATCTTTTTAACATGATCTTATGAGGAGTAGCTTTTATTTAGCACTTGAAGGTCTGACGCAAGAGTCTAAAACCTAGAGAACATGGTTTTAATATCTTCATCATCCTTCATTTTGAATAGCTCATATTTCTGCACTAGCAAGCTAGTTTTGCCTTCTCTAAATTGCGGATTCCCTTCATAAGTAGAGCACAAAGATTCAAAGATAGTATTTGCAGAAGACTTATTAATGACTTTCAAGTACTCAGCATGTGGTAGAGCATCAACCAGAATACTTCTGACTTTATGATGTTTTCTATAGATTTTCTTTTGAGCAGGAGTCAGAGTTTTACTGTCATATACCATACCAAGACTGTCAGCAGCAATTTCAATGTCATATTCAAGTATATCCCATAGCTCATCATCGAGTCCAATGATATACGTGTACATCTTGCTTTCCCACCAGTCAATCTCAGTGTCACCACTGAATACAGGAAGGAGGTTTAGCAGAGTAATGATTTCTCTCAGAGCTACTGTAATCATTGGTAAATCCCCTTGTTGAGGAACTAGCATTAGTATTCTCAGTAGCCATATTTTTCTCGTTGGGCCTTTGATTGTACCACTGTTAATTATTACGTATAGACCATGCTCTGATGCCAACTGAAGGTAAGAAAAATACTAAAGAATGGGGGAAGAGCATTGAATTGTGTTTGCAAAATTCTTTTTTACTTCTGAACAAGAGTTTAGATTCTAAACCAGAGTTCAAAACCTGATGATAAGTGCAGCAGAAGACTATAACAGAAGAAAATAAAAACAGCAAAGAACACACAACTGTTATCCTGGTTCCTCTCCAACTAAAATTACTCTAATCCCCTTGCCACACAAGAGATTTTCACTATAATCAACTTGATTACAAATGCTTATACCCGTAAGTATAAGACTTTCCCTGCTCAGACCTACAATCTAAGACTTCTTTCTTAGTCAGCATATATTCAAGACTGTTCTGCTTAGATCCTCAGATCCTAAGACTTCCCTTGCTTAAACCCACCTGATTCAAAACTTCCTTGCTTAGACACTATGCCTAAGACTTCCCTTGCTTAAATCCACATAGTTCAAGACTTCCTTGCTTAGACACTCTGCCTAAGACTTCTCTGCTCATACCACTGTCCAAGACTTTTCTACTCAAGCCCACAGCAAAAAACTTATATCTAAACTGATTTGTTTAAAGAAGGAATAACTTAGAACACTGCTTGATTAACAATCATAGGTGTTCAAATATTATACAATACACTTTTAAACAAAGAATTATTAAATTATACAAGAATAAGAACACTTTAACAAATTAGCTTCTCTTGAGTTGAATGTAGTGCGTATGTGTTGCACCCCAAAATTTGACAAACATTTCTTTACCTAGCTTATGTTTCATTTCATGCACATTAGCATTATCATTTGCATTTCATTGACATGTATGCAAGAGATCAAGAGGTATGATTACCAATAAAGGGCTACACAAGACTTTGAAGCTAGCTGGGAGGCTTATTCAGGTGTCCAAGGGTTGATATCCTTGTCAGAGAAGTTGAAAGATCCTTAGAAAGAGTGGTTGAAAACCAAGAAGGTGTGTCTCCTAACTTGAGAGTTGTGGAAAGCCATCAGATGATTATGAAGCCATGAAGTTGGACTTGAGGTCTTGAGAGAGCTTATCAGAAGTGTCGAAGATCACTTCGAGGCCTAGACAGGTCATTGTGCAAGATTAAGAAGCCTCAACCATGATGGGTGCAGCTAGGGTTTGACTGGGTCAACCCTAAGTCAACTGATGATTTGAAGAAGGTTAATACCTAATCCAAGAGCCATGTGATCATGGATTGATGAAATTAGATGTTATAAGGATGATTCCAAGGTTGACTCATCATGATTGAAGAGCTTGAAAAGTTTCAAGCTAGGGTTTCTAAGGCTTGACAGTGTAAAATCCCCTAGTCTAACCCCTATCTTCAAGGCAATTTAGATCATGATGTGATTGTCATCTAATCTTGCCCCCAACATGATTGTTGTAGAGCATGATATTAGCTTTAATTTGAGTGCTAGAAGTCCTTGATAGGATTTGTAGAACTCAAGTTATGGCTTTGACAAGTTACAAGTCATCTGAGGCATGTGAATTTGGAGCTTGAAAGTTACCCAAATTGCATGAGACTTTTGCCCTAGAAGGATGATTCCTATGAACTCTTGGTCAACATGAATGTTGTTCCTTATCCTCTTAGCTTTCTAGAGAGTACTAGAAGTCCTTGATAGGATTTGTAGAACTCAACTTATGGCTAGGACAAGTCAAGGGTATTTTGGACATTTGGTGATTATAGGTCATTTGTGATCATAGGCCATTTTCACCAACTTAGAGGCTTCAAATGAAATTTTGTTCAACTAGAAAGTTTCTCAAAATGGGGTTTTAACCTTGACCATGCATCAAGGGGGCATTGAAATGGCTCAAGGAGAGACTTGGTTCAAGAAATTTTGAAAAAAGATACAATTAAAAGGATTTAATGGCCAAAAATTCAAATAATTTATTTGGTGACCAAATGAAACAAAATTATAGGTCAAATTGATTAGAAAAGTGATTTTAGAAACAATGGCAATGTTAGAATTTTTATTTGAGGTCATTTGCATAACATTCCATTTTATTTCTTCATGATGAAGCAACATCTCCAATTCATACCTTTGGCTTGCAAACAAGGAAGATAACTCATCAAACTCATTCAAAATCTCATGAGAATTTGATTACACACATAGCCCATGCCAAAAGGGAGTCAGAATAGTGATTGCCATGGATGAGATTTTGAAGAGATTTGGAAAATCCAAAATCTCATTTGGATGAATCCAGAAGTTTCTAGACAAGCCCAATCACTTCTATATAAGTCATTGAGTGAACTCAGCCATTTTTTTTGAAGGAATTGAAGCTGGTTGCAGAAAGAGCCATTGAAATTTTGAAGGTGCAAGTTGAAATCGGGTTTTCAATTCAAGGAGAATCAAGCCAGATCAGGGTATGCAAAGGCTTTGGGAGTGAATTTGGAGTGTGTCTGCATCATCTTGGCAGTTGAAGTAATCAAAAACCATCTCTGTTACCTCTCTGAAACCAGGTTTGTACATTTCACCCCTTATGCATGATTTAGGAGGAGATACTTAGAAATTCATATGTGGTTAGGATCCTTGCAACATGTAGTTGGATTTAGGATCAGAAAGTGGTGAATTAGAGACAAAATAGGTGTGTGATCATTTTCTGTTGAGTTTGATATCTCAAGATTCTTGAAGGAATAATCGCGATGGGATAGTGGAAATTGATCAGTGAAGAGTGAGGATTAACTTGAGACCTTTAATTTGAAGAATGGTGAAAATCAAGAATTGGATGAATTCTGAAAATGCTATCGGGTTTGAAAATCTAGAGGGAATTAGATGATTTGGAGTTGATATTCGTAATCAGCATCAAATTTGGAGGGAAATGATGATTTGTTTTTTGAGTTTTGATGACCTGAGAAGAGTGCTTCACCGGAGAAGACGGTGGTGCTGCAACTCAGGCCACCGTCTGGTTTCCCCCCCACGCCTGAGTGTTTGAATGGAGAAGATGAGTGGTGACCATCAGATCGTGGTTGGACCATTGACTTGCCCAACGTTTCCACGGCCACGATTTGATTTCAATTCTGAAGAGAAGTTCCTAAATGAAACGCACCGTTTCATTAATTGATTTGTTCTGGGCTTAGTGACTGGGTTGTTATCCACACCCCCTGGGCCCAATTCAATTCTTGAAATAAACTGATTATATTTGCTATTTGACACGCTTGCCTATTAATTTTATTTATTTTCTTTTAATTTTTATTATTTCATGTGACTTAGAGATTAATCCATAATAAATAGGAAATTAACTCAATTAATTCCAAACTTTTTTCCCCTGATTCATGATTGAATCTAGAATTTTGTAGATAAAAAATATTAGGAATTCATGCATTTGTGATTTTATTTGCATTTTTTGAATATTAATTTATATTAAAATGGCCATGGTTGATACCTTGTTTTGATGAATTTTGTTTGAGCATTTGGTGATGATTCTTGCTTTGATTTTTGTGTGTAGCTAGCATAGATATGCATGTTCCACTTAGACTTTTCTCACATTTTTTTGATGAAGTTAGGTGGTAGTTTTAAGTTGAAACTTAAGGTGCTCTAGTTTTAGGGTTTAACCTTAGTACCTTGTGATCTAGGTTTTATTTCTAGGACTTGGTTGATGATTCAACCTCTGGATTTTGTATGGTAGATTCATGATTGAATTAGGGTCCCATAGTTATTTTTGTAGGATTTTACAATTGGTTTTAGTATTTTAGTTAGGACTAACTTTAGTACTAGGTTTTAGGTGATCCTAACTTGCTAATTCAACTAGATTGGTTTCTATAGTTCCCTTGGATTAGGGTTTTGCTTTGCTTGCTCTTGGATGATGTTGAAGACAAGCTTGGGTTACTGAGGATTGCTTGAAGAAGTTTGGATGTGAAGACCTTCCTTCCTTTGGTGTAGTTTTGTTTAGGTGTTAAGATTAGGGTTTGCAGGCAGAGCTTCTAGATAGATTCTCTTCTTTCATAAACATGGAAGGTGTTGATCACTTCCATTCCTCCCTATGATATAGGGTCATCCTTGTGAAGGCCTCATCCCTCCTTTGGTAGGATGTGTGGCTCTTCACCAGTTGGTAGAATCTTTGAGGATTCCTTTCTCTGATAATGGAGTGCTCAGTGGTGACCTTTGGTCTTCATTCTGCTGCCTATTATCCAAACCTTGCTCTTGTTAGATGAATCTTTCTCCCTTTATAGAGGATGGAGTTCCTTGTTAGAATATTGAAGATGCTAGAAGTTGCTACTTCCCTTGGTCTGAAGATTGTCATTGAAGCTGAGACTTGAAGATCCAGGAGAATAAGTTGACACTTGTGTGAAGAAGATCAAATTGAGATTGAATAAAGAGCTGAAGCTGGAAGTTGGAGGGCAAGTTGATACTTGTGTTTGATGTATTGGAAGCTTGAAGAAGCAAGTTGATACTTGCTATTGAAGATGTTGGACTAGAAGAACAGTTATAGACTGAGGACTGAACTGGTGTCAGGAGAGCTTTGCTGTGAAGCTGTGGAAGCTGTTGATTTGCTTTTTTCCTGTCTGTTTGCTTTCTGTGCAACTGTATTGATGTGACTTGTTTGATTTGCTTGATGCATCAGAATAAGTTCATATTTAGAATGATTTGATCTAGGAGCATGATTGCACTAGAGGTTGAGTTGCTCCCTCTGCTTGTATTTTTACTGTATGGCTTTGCTTGCGGGTATTCGGTAGAGCCCTGCTCCCTTGCCTATGTGGTCTGTTGTGTTTGCTTGATGGCATTTTATTTCATTTCCTCTATATGATTACAGTCACTCATATTTTGCTTGATAGCATGTTGTTTCCTCTGTATGATTACAGTTATTCATATCTGGCTTGAGGTTGAGATGAGCTTGTGGAGGCTGATGCCCCACACACATTTCCTCCCTCACTTGCATTGCACGCATTTTACAGTTGTTTCCTGTACTGTTTACTGTTTACTGTTTCAGCTGATGCTTTACCTGTTTCTGTTTATCATTGACATGATCCCATAGGAATCTCACTTCCTTTGATAAGGAAGTGATGATTAGAACTTTAGGTTGAAACCTATGCATGATAACTTCTAGGAGATCCCTGTTTCGAACCTCAACCATAGGATGAATCCTTGGCATGACAACAATAGGACTTGATAGTCTCCCCTTAGTTGAGCCGGTTCTCTCTTCTCATCTCAAAACAAATTAAAATACAATAATAAAGGCTAACTAACGTCGTACGTTACGAGCCTTAAGCTATCTGAGAAAGGGTTGTCGGAGAGTTTCTTTTCGACAGCTTGGATGTTTAGTATGGCACCCTTTGGGTGACATGTGACGCATTCACTCTCAGGTCATAGTCTCTAGTGCGATATCGGTTGCAAACATCCATAAAAAACAGTTCTTCCGTAAAAGACAGAAAACAAACTTCAAACCTTTTTGCCCCAAGGGCCCATAAGTCAAAGGAAGCTTTTCTGAAGAAAAGAGTGCCGTTAACTCCCAGTTCTACCGCAAATGGTAACGCCTAAGTCTCCAAGGGTAGAGCTGCGTACGCCAAACTGCTAGAACTGTTTGTTAACCCTACTCGAAAAAACAGATGAATCTGAATTCCCGTAATCCGTATTATCCCGAACTACGTAAGCTCTGATCTCTCATACCTGTTGAGAGTACGTAGGCACAATACTGATGTATTGGCGAGCCACCTTCCCCATCACCCGTAGTTAGTCGAACTACGTTGACTCTGATTTTTCATTCTCTGATGAGAATACGTAGGCATAAAGCGCGACACTTTGCCGAGTCATTTTCTTTTCTTTTTAAGCCAGCCTTGATAGTTAGATAGATAAAACCAACCCGTCAGGTAAACACAACAAGCATGGATCCCATCGAGTACGATGGACGTGAGGGGTGCTAATACCTTCCCCTTGTGTAACCGACTCTCAAACCCAGACAATGGTTGCGATGACCTTGTCTTATACCTTTTCGTCAGGATTTTCCGATCGTTTCCTTTCCCGTTCCGAGGGATAAATAACGAAAGGTGGCAACTCTTCTGTTTTGCCGGCACCTTATTTTCGCGGTAGCGACTCTGCTGGGGATTCGTAGTTTCCTGGGATCCAACGTCCCGTATGCGAGTCAGTTTGGGGATCCAACGTCCCTGCGAGAGTCAATCCTAGCGCTTGTATGATTACTTGTTGGGTTGTATTTATTTATCGCATTTTATTTCCGCACTTTATTTCCAGTATGATATGATTATCCGTGCTGTTATGGGAAGGGCATTCTGATGAGTGAGAAGCCAGACCCAGGCTTGAGTGTACTTAGCATTAGTTGTGGAAATTAGTGGGCGCGTGCTTGCTTTGTAGGCACTAGTCTCATGAAATCCACGCTCAGACGAGGTTCTCCCGGTTGACTTCTTTTCCGGCCCTTTGGGCCTGAGGGGTTGTTGGTTTGGAGGATTGTCGACTCTGGGGACCGATCATTTGGAATTCAGCTGAGTGAGGCCGCTTCAGGAGATGGTGATGCCACACCTTCTGGGTATCGTATCACCCCTCTTGAATGTCTGTGACACTGATGACCGCATAGGATGCCGAACTTGTGTCAGTTTAAGTCCATACCTGTGAGCAGGGTCGGGTTTGTTGCAGGAAACCTTAACCTTCAGACTACCTGGTTTTCTTGATAGTGAATCAGTTTTGTTGGTATCATAGGTTCTCATCATCAGATGTGTATTTGTTCTTGACAGAGCAGAGTTATGGTCCTGTATCAGAGGTCCTTATCTTCAGAGATGAATTTGTTCTTGACAGAGCAGATTTATGGTCTGATACCAGGGTTTTCTTATTATCAGAGATAGTGGTTGTTCTTGACAGAGCAATATTGTGGTTTTGTTGATACAGAATCTTCACCTTCATCTCTTCAACAGCACAGTTGTCTTGATCTCCTGCTGCATGATTGCATTTTATATTGCTTTGCATACTCATTTGCATTTCATTAACGTGTGTCTGTGTTGCAGGTACCGTTTCCCCCGGTTCAGGTTTTCTTGCCTTCTACTGTGCTACTATGGGTTCTCTGAGGAAGACTGTGGCCTACAAGCTTCCCACTCCTGATGTTGTTCAGCTGACTGGTTTGATTGCTTTGGCAGATGATTCTATGAGAGGTGAATTCAGAAAGTCTTATGGGAAACTGCTCAGCCTGGTTCGTAAACCCTCTATGTTTGAGTTGAATGGGTTGCACGCCTTGCTGCAGTTCTATGATCCTCCTTTGAGATGCTTTACCTTCCCAGACTTTATTCTCGCACCTATACTAGAGGAGTATGCTGATTTGTTAGGTGTGCCTATCAAGAGTCAGATGCCCTTTGTTCATAGGGATGCTGAGCCTAATTTGGCTAGTCTAGCCCCTTCACTTCATCTGGATGCCTCCGAGTTGGTCTTGTCTAGTTGGAACAGGGTTCCCGGTTTCTCCTTGCAGTTCTTAGTGGGAAAGGCCCTGCAGTGCGCCAAAGACGGATGTTGGATCGTGTTCAACACCATCCTTGCTCTGTGCATATATGGCATCATTCTGTTCCCCAATATGCCCGACTATGTAGACTTCGACGCCTTTCACATCTTCGCATCAGGGAATCCAGTCCCTACCTTGATAGGAGATGTCTATCATTCCGTCCATTACAAAAACGAGAACAGAAGGGGTAAGAATGTCTCGTGCTGTGCGCCCCTGCTATATAGATGGCTTGATGGTCACCTACCCAAGAAGGGTCCCTTTGCTTCGTCTGCAGCCACAGCTGAGTGGTCTAAGCGCTTGATGAGTCTATCAGCGGAGGATATTGCCTGGCTTGATAGAGATAGGTTGGGTACTGAGATTATCTTCAGCTGCAGCGGGTTTCCGAATGTGCCTTTGATAGGCAGGAAGGGCTGTATCAACTATAATCCATCTCTGCTGGTCCGACAGTTTGCTTATGCTTTGAGAGCTCCGCCGAAGGATGAAGAGGTGCAGGAATCTCTGTACCTCACTGGTCTTCTAGAGGGGGATATGTTATCTAAGCTTCAGCACGCTTGGAATGGTATCTGTAAGCTAGGAAAGCCGTTGCTGGGGAAACGTAATAGCCAAGCTTACACTCCATATGTGACCTGGATCAGAGCCAGAACGGATATTATAGGGATGTCGTTTCCACCTGCCCAGCCAAAAAGCCCTCCAGTGATTGAAGAGCCTACCACGTGCCTATTCAGCAGCATAATCAGGTGTTAGCGGAGAGAGATGAGCTGAAGAAGGCAAATGAAGAACTGGAGAAAGAATTGGCTCAACTCAGAAGCGAGAGAAGCGAAGCCGTCCATTCCTTCAAGAGGCAAACAGAGCTGGTGAACCAGTTAGGGACGGATTTGACTAAGAAGATGGCTGAGCGTGAGCGCTTGGGTCGGGACTTCAAAGCTGTCAATGACGTACTGGCCACTAAGAAGCAGCACTTAGATGAAGCGTACCGGAGAATATCCAAGTTTAATCAGCATTTGAAGGCCACCCTAGCCAACGACAAGGAACGGGAGGATAAACTGAAGCAGCAGATCCCCAAATTGAAAGCCCAGGTGAAGGCTAGTGAGAAGAGGTTTGATGAAGAAACCGCTCGCAGATATGCCGCCGAAGGCCTGCTCAACAAGGCTCTTGCTAACCTGAAGGAGCGCAAACTGATGTTTGAGTCCAAGAAGCGGAAGTTAGAAGATTGTTTCGGCGAAGGAGCATGGGAAGACTCAGTTGAAGGTCTTCAATACACTATTACACAGAGGGAGTTACTCGTCGAAGGGTTGCTCACTCGGCCTGATCATCCAGAAACAAGGAATCTGTTAGAAGAGTTCCGCGCCCGTGGTCGTGCTTGACTATATTTGTAATCCTTTTGTGTTGATCATTGTTGTATGCTGACCATCACCAGGCTTGTTGGTTGAGGTCATGCTATTGATTCAGATTGTACTCAGTGACGTTGTGTACTGCCTTGATGGGCTCTCTTTACATATATGAGATGTTATTTCCACGACTGGGTTCGAACTTCTTGTTATCAGCACTGGCACTCAGGCACTAGGATCGGGGGGGGGGGGGGGGGGTATCTCCCTAACGCACAGACACACGTTTGCATTTTCATGAAGCATCTGCATAACGAGCACTTTGTCGTTTTTCTAACCCTTTTGTGTATACAGGTTGTTTCAGGTTGTTCCAGAATTGATCGAAGGCCAATCCACCGTTATCCGACCAGAGCAAATCAATCTAGAGCAATGGAGCAAGTGCAGACTGATGTTCAGGAGCTCCGAGAGAGGATGGACCGCTTCATGGAGCTCATGCAAGTGGTTGCCAACGGCCAAGACCAGCTCAGAACATTGGTCCAGCCTCTAATCTCAAGGGTTGACAGCAATGGTGTACTCCATGGTGGGAATGTTCCAACCCCTCCACCTGTTGAAACTCCTCAGAATGGCATCCCCGTGACCGGGGGGAATGGTAGTGGTAACGGTAATGTGATCGCTAACATGGGGCTCAATGGTAATACGACTGGCGTCGGTAATGGGAATCTTGAAGCTAATGTCAATGTTGGGCTGGGCAACGGCAACGCGGGTGTTGGAAATATGTATGGGCCTCAACCATGGTTAGAAGACCGTCAAGAAGATTTGTTCTCCCAGAAGGGTGCTGAAGGAGAGCTGACTGCTGAAGCACGCCTAAGGTTTAAAGCACTCGAGGACAAAATGAGGAATTTCGAGAACCTGAACACTATGGGTGTTGACATGAGTAAATTGGGATTGATTGCTGATTTCAAGGTGCCTCCTAAATTCAAGGTACCCGACTTCGAGAAGTACAAGGGCACCACCTGCCCTCGCGTCCACTTAAGGTCATACTACTGGAAAATGTCCGCTCACTCTGAAGACGAGAAGTTGCTGATGCACTTCTTTCAGGATAGCTTGTCCGGGCCATCCTTGGAATGGTACATGAGTTTGGAGCCTACCAGCGTGCGCACGTGGAAGGAACTTGCTGAGGCATTCATGCACCATTACCAATATAACAGTGACTTGGCCCCGAACCGAGTCCAACTGCAGAATTTGTCACAGAGGAACAACGAAGGGTTCAAAGAGTACGCCCAATGGTGGCGTGAATTGACAGCTAGAGTTCAACCGTTGATGGTTGAACGGGAGCTTGTTGAAATGTTTGTAGCCACCCTCCCAGGGGTTTATTACGAGAAATTGGTCAGCGATATGTCTGGAAGTTTCTCAAATCTCATCATCACCGGCGAGCACGTGGAAAATGGGATCAAACTGGGGAAAATTCAGGGTGATCTATCCTCATCTGGAGGAGGAAAGAAACCGTATGATGGCAAAAAGCGTGAAGGGGAGACGAGCGCCGTATCCAACGCTCGAAGGAAAGGTAAAGGCCCACGCCAGCAGGTGGCCAGCATAACCATCCCTGCTATCCAACAAACCCAGCCACAGTAGAAGCCGAATCAGCAAGGGTACAGAAAGTATCAGAACAGGGCCCTTCTGTCAAGTCGTCACCTCGAGACGCCGCCCATGTCTTATGCTCAGCTGTTACAGACTCTGCTTCAGTTACAGCTAATCCAGAAGAGAACCCTGGCTCCCTTGACAAGGACACCTCCGCCAGGTTATGATGCAAATGCAACTTGTGAGTTTCACTCGGGGGCACCCAGCCACACGATAGAAAACTGCAAAGCCTTCAAGCACAAGGTGCAAGATATGGTGGATGCTAAGATCATCAATTTCTCAGATAATGTGCCGAGTGTCACGAAGAACCCTATGCCGAATCATAGGGGAGATGGGGTGAATGCCATTATCGAAGACGAGAACTTGGATTTATTGACTAACGTCAAGGATCTGAAGACACCGCTTAGCTTCGTCAAAGCCAAGCTGATGAAGAGAGGCTTATTTCCGGGCTGTGGAAAACTATGTATGGGTTGTGCGACTCGTCCTGATGGATGTGAACAGTTGATAGAGGGGATTCAGAGTCTGATGACCGAAGGAATCTTGCAGTTTAGCCAAAGGGCCGATTGTGGATCTGGAGAGGTAATGCTGAAGCAAGATGACGAGGTTGCCACCATCACCATCCCTCGCCGGACGATCACTATTTCTGTACCCAGACCGCCCATAATTACCATCACCAAGGCTGGGTCGATCCCTTTTAAAAGCACCAATGCTGTCCCTTGGCACTATGGGGCAGACGTCTACTGCAACGGACAGAAGTTGGACCTAAAACCATTTAGGCAGTCTGTGGATAACCTAGTGGGAGTCGGCAGAATCACGCGCAGCGGAAGAGTATTTGCTCCACCCGAGATTGTGGCGGACAAAGCCGACAAAGCCGACAAAGCTGATGTAACCGATAAGGGAAAGAGTAAAGTCGTTGAGGAAACCCCTCAGGGGGGTAGAAAAGGACTTACTTGTTAAGGACGCTGAAGAGTTCATGAGGCTGATCAAGAAGAGTGATTACAAGATCGTGGATCACCTCCATCAAACACCCTCGAAAATTTCCATCCTGAATTTGTTGCTGTGTTCGGAGTCACATCGTAATGCGCTGTTAAAGGTTTTGAATGCCACGTATGTACCGCAGGAAATCTCGGTCAACCAGTTGGAAGGGGTGGTAGCCCACGTAAATGCTGGAAACGGGTTAGGGTTCACGGACCTGGAGCTGACGCCGAAGGGAAGAAACCACAACAACACCCTGCACATCTCGATAGAATGTAGGGGAACGATTATGTCTCATGTGTTGGTGGACACAGGGTCATCGCTCAATGTTCTTCCGAAGAAAGCATTGATGAAGTTAGATACTCGAGGATTGATTTGCACACCCAGTGATCTGGTTGTGAAGGCTTTCGATGGAACCAAGCGTCATGTCTTCGGAGAGGTAACGCTACCAATCCAAGTTGGGCCGGAAACTTTCGACGCAGTCTTCTATATTATGGACATCATGCCTACCTACAGTTGTCTCTTAGGCCGACCATGGATCCATTCTGCTGGCGCCGTGACCTCCACGTTGCACCAGAAACTCAAGTATGCTGTCGGAGGCAGCATTGTAACTGTATGTGGCGAGGAAGACATAATGGTGAGCCATTTATCGTCCTTCAAATATGTTGAGATGGATGGGGAAATCCACGAAACCCTATGTCAGGCGTTCGAAGCTATTAAAGTCAAGAACATGGCTTCGGTAATGACTGAAAAACCAGAGATGGCTCTCTCTTCCTTCAAGGAAGCCCGGGCCGTTGTTTAAGCCGGATCTACCCCAGGATGGGGGCGAATTATAGAGATACCTAACAAGCAAGACAAGTTTGGGTTAGGATACTCTCCTACGGCTGAAGCCTCCTCTTCTCACAGTGCGTCACGAGGTAAAGGGCCGATCCAGTTTACGAGCGGCGAGGTGATATTCGAAAGTGTCAGCGCAGTGTCTGAAGACGGCGAGGACAGTGATTGCGACCTAGACTCTTGGATCCAGCCAAGCAAACCAGGCGAGAGCCTCAACAACTGGTCCATCAAGGATACCATCCAAGTGACAAGCAAAGAGTAATGATTTACTTTCTCCAACCGTTGTACAACCCTATGTCCTACCCGGGGCATAGTGGTTTTATTGTCAGGGCCTTGTTTGATTATGTACATGCATTTTACCAATAAATCAAAAGGCGTTTTTCTTCGCATTCAAATGTTGTGATCTCTGTTATTCCTGTTTTATATTTGTTTTGAAAAACAATAAAATGGCAATGGGGTTTGTGCTAACCTGCATATCCTTGTTTTAAGCTTAACCCTTGTTATTGCAGGATCCACATAGCAGATGACATCGACTCTGGACCTTCTACGACTCACTTCGACTTCGATTGCCCAATCTATCAAGCCGAGGAAGAGATTAATGAAGACGAAGACCTTCCCGAAGAGTTGGCCCGCTTGTTGAAACAAGAAGAGAAAGTGATTCTGCCTCACGAAGAAGAGATTGAGATTGTGAATCTGGGTTCTGAAGAACTTGTCAGGAACGTCAGGATAGGGGCCGCATTGCAGAGTGATGTCAAGCAGAGATTGGTCGAGATGCTGAGAGTATAGTGACATCTTTGCTTGGTCATATGAAGATATGCCCGGACTTGATACTGACATCGTGGTCCACCACTTGCCGCTGCGAGAAGATTGTCCTCCCGTTAAGCAGAAGCTTAGAAGGACGCGAACAGATATGGCCGTTAAGATCAAAGAAGAAGTGCAAAAGCAGCTCGATGCTGGCTTCTTAGCGGTCACTACTTACCCTCCGTGGGTCGCCAACATAGTGCCTGTACCGAAGAAGGACGGTAAGGTGCGAATGTGCATCGATTGCCGGGATTTGAATAGGGCGAGCCCTAAAGATGATTTCCCGCTCCCCCATATTGATGTGTTGGTCGACAATACAGCTCAGTTCTCCGTATTTTCATTCATAGATGGCTTCTCCGGCTACAATCAGATCAAGATGGCGCCGGAGGACATGGAGAAAACTACGTTTATTACACCTTGGGGAACGTTTTGCTACAAGGTAATGCCTTTCGGTCTGAAGAACGTAGGGGCCACTTACTAACGAGCAATGGTCACTTTGTTTCATGACATGATTCATCATGAGATTGAAGTCTATGTTGATGACATGATTGCAAAGTCCCAAACGGAGGAGGGACACCTGGTCAATTTGCTGAAGCTTTTTGAGAGGCTTAGGAAGTTCAGGTTGAGGCTGAATCCTAAGAAGTGTACTTTTGGAGTACGGTCTGGAAAACTACTGAGGTTTATTGTGAGTGAAAGAGGCATCGAGGTTGATCCTGCAAAGATAAAAGCAATACAAGAAATCCCAGCGCCAAAAACCGAAAAAGAAGTTCGTGGCTTCTTGGGCAGAATAAACTACATTGCAAGGTTTATCTCTCAGCTCACGGCCACGTGTGAACCGATAATCAAACTGCTAAAAAAGGATCAGGTGATTATCTGGAACGAGGATTTCCAGAAGGCATTCAATAAGATAAAACAGTATCTGCAGGAACCTCCGATCTTGATACCCCCAGTGGCCGGAAGACCCTTAATCATGTACTTGACAGTTCTTGAGAATAGTATGGGGTGTGTTCTCGGTCAGCACGACGAGACGGGCAGAAAAGAGCATGCCATTTACTATTTGAGTAAAAAGTTCACAGACTGTGAATCTCGTTACTCGATGCTGGAGAGGACGTGTTG
Organism: Lathyrus sativus; assembly: GCA_963859935.3. NCBI lineage: Eukaryota > Viridiplantae > Streptophyta > Magnoliopsida > Fabales > Fabaceae > Lathyrus > Lathyrus sativus. The sequence continues at coordinate 23,084,326 of OZ012739.1, forward strand.
TGAACTCGCCTGGGCTGCCAAACGTTTACGACAGTACATGCTGAATCACACCACCATGCTAATTTCGAAGATGGATCCGATCAAGTACGTCTTCGAGAAGCAAGCGCTTTCAGGCAGGATTGCCAGATGGCAAATGGTGTTGACGAAATATGACATTCAGTATGTTCCCCAGAAGGCCATCAAGGGTAGCGTATTGTCTGAATACCTCGCCGAACATCCGATCAAAGATTATCAGCCGATGAAATTTGAATTCCCTGATGAGGACATCATGTTTCTCAAAGTAAAGGATTGCGATGAACCGTTGCCCGACGAGGGTCCAAATAGGAAATCCCAGTAGAAATTGATATTTGACGGGGCAGTTAATTTTTACGGAAGTGGCATTGGGGCGATCATCACAACTCCCCATGGATCCCACATCCCGTTTACCGCGAGACTGACGTTTCCGGTCACCAATAATGAGGTGGAGTACGAAGCATGCATCATGGGTCTAGAAGAGGCAATTGATTTGAGAATCAAGAACCTAGATGTATATTGTGACTCGACGCTTGTGATCAACCAGATTAAAGTGGAGTGGGAGACTCGTCAATCAAATTTGGTGCCGTACATGAACTATGCCAGAAGGCTGCTTCCGTTCTTTGATCGAGTGGAACTCCATCATGTGCCCAGGGCTGAAAATCAGATGGATGATGCCTTAGCCACGTTGGCTTTAATGTACAAAGTCAATTTTTGGAATGAAGCTCCAAGAATTGTCCTTGCTCGTCTTGATAGACCTGCATTCGTCTTTACGATCGAGGAAGCCTCCGACGGCAAGCCATGGTTCCATGACATCCAGACCTTCCTTATGACTAAGGAGTATCCGGCAGGAGCGTCAACCCAGGATAAGAAGACTCTGAGGAGGCTGTCTGGAAATTTTTACCTCAATCCTGGTGGAGTTTTGTATAAAAGAAACCATGATCTCGTGCTACTCAGATGTGTAGATGAGAAAGAAGCGAGTATGCTCATGGAAGAAGTCCATGAAGGCACATTTGGTACGCACGCCGGCGGGCACGCTATGACAAGAAAGATCCTGAGAGCAGGATACTACTGGCTGACAATGGAGTCGGATTGCTTCAAATTCGCGAAGAGATGTCATAAATGCCAGATTTATGCTGATAAGATTCACGTGTCGCTGTGCCCGTTAAATGTCATGTCCTCCCCGTGGCCGTTCTCCATGTGGGGCATCGACATGATAAGAAAGATCGAGCCCACTGCATCTAACGGTCATCACTTCATTCTAGTAGCTATCGACTACTTCACCAAGTGGGTGGAGGCAACCTCGTACGCTAATGTGACCAAGCAGTTGGTGGCTAAATTCATAAAGAGGGACATCATCTGTCGATACGGAATTCCCGAGCGGATCATTACTGATAATGGTTCGAATCTGAATAACAAGATGGTGAAAGAGCTGTGCTAGAGTTTCAAGATTGAACACCACAACTCATCTCCTTACCGGCCGAAGATGAATGGCGCCGTTGAAGCGGCCAATAAAAACATTAAGAAGATTGTACAGAAGATGGTTGTGACCTATAAGGATTGGCACGAGATGCTGCCATTTGCACTGCACGGTTATCGTACAACGGTACGTACATCAACCGGGGCAACTCCTTTCTCATTGGTGTACGGTATGGAAGTTGTCCTACCGTTAGAAGTGGAGATTCCTTCTTTACGAGTTTTGGTTGATGTGAAACTCGATGAGGCAGAATGGACTAAGAACCGACTAAACCAACTCAGCCTGATGGACGAGAAGAGGTTAGCATCGATTGCATATGGTCGTCTGTACCAAAGCCAAATGAAGAAAGCTTATGATAAGAAGGTGCGTCCTAGAAGCTTTCAGACGGGTGATCTCGTCCTGAAGAAGATTCTTCCTCCACACTCCGATCACCGGGGCAAGTGGACTCCCAATTACGAAGGTCTGTACGTCGTCAACAAGGTCTTCTCAGGAGGAGCCTTGCTGTTATCCACGATGGACGGCAAAGATTTTGCATCCCCGGTGAACGTGGATGCAGTTAAAAAATACTTTGCTTAAAGAATGACCCGCTGGAAAGAAAAAAGAATATCCAGGCAAAAAGGGGGCATCCCGGCGAACCATAAAAAAGGAAAAGGTTCAGGCAAAAATTAGGGATATAAAAGAAAAAAATGTACACCCGCAAAGTCGAAAACCTGGAAGGGCGACTTTGGCAAAAAAAGGGTATCCCGGTGAATCGAAAACCCGAAAGGCCGATTCAGGCAAAAGTTAGGGATTTGAAAAAAGCAAACGACGGCGTTCTGTGTGTGGACTGTATTTGTTTAGTGGTTTGGAGGACCTGAGGGCCGTTTATCTGAATCAATCTCTTCTGAGGCTGAAGCGTCGGAGAAGTATCGAAGTCGAGTGGGTCATAGAGGGATCAACTCATGGTGTTCGTCTACGCCTCATTGCCGGTATTTGTGTATATACTGATGTATATTTATGTTTTTATATTTGCGCAGCTTCCTCATTCCAGGAGCTTGCATCTGTTGTAAAACATTTTTGCCCATTCAGGGGTTCGTTATCAATAAAATGTATACTATTCAGCAATTCTGTTTGTTTGTTTAGCATTTATCTGTTTTGTTTGCGAAAGAGAACGCCAATGTTTTTGATAAAATGCGCATACATAAACTTATTGGCCTACGCCACTGATTGTTGAAACAATGAATTACTTGAACATTGTCACAAGATGATAACCTTGATAGGTCCCTTTGAGAAGGGTATCTTGTCTGTTTGTTTGTGTCGTTGCAGGTATAGCATATTCCAGGTAGTATGCCGTATGTTTCCCCAAGCAGGATGATTCCCTCTTCTCCAGCAAGTTCAGCAGCATCTCCCCGCGGAGTCTGAACACGAGATCGTAAGCATTGATATGTCTCCCCAACCAGAGAAGATTCTCTCCCCAATCAGATGTATCCTGAAGGATCGTCGTCTCCCCAGCTGAGTCATATACTGAAGTGTGCAGCACTCGATGGTACAGACTGAAGTCTTCAGCAGAATTGAAATTCCCCACAGAGTTATACGTTCCCCGGCAAGCAGGACGATTCCTCCTACCACAGCCGAGCTGAAAATCCCCAAGAGAGCCGAGTCCTTGGAAAGCCGTTGAGGCCATGAGTGGTTTTCCCCAATAGAGTGTTGAATAGCTGATGCTATATTTCCCCATTGGAGTCGGTATCTCCAGGAAAGTTTTGCTGAGCGGGTTCAGGTTCTCGTAGAGCTTTGTTCCCCCGCAGCAGTCAACT
>OZ012739.1:23088107-23130487 GCA_963859935.3 Lathyrus sativus
TGATTGCTTTGGTTAGGTAGATTCTAGGTTGTGTCTCACTCAAAGCTGTGAAGCAAGAGTGTGTGAGTTCCTTGATCAAAGCTGTGAAGCAAGATCAAGGTTGGTATGAAGTGTCTCTTTATATTAAATTTTGTAATTGTTTTATATCACTATTGTGTGATTGAGGGGGAGTGAGTGGGTATACTCAGGTCTAGAGTGTCTCTAGGTTGAAGTGTCATTGGGTCGAGATTAAGTGAGAAGTGCAAACTGGTGGTTTGACTTTGAATTGATTCTGCTAATAGTGAATTTCCTCCCTAGCTTGGTAGCCCCCAAATGTAAGTGTTGTTGACATTGAACTGGGTGAACAATTGATGTGTTATTTACTATTTTCATTTATAGTCTAAATAGTTAGTGCAGTAGTCAATGTCATAGTGGATGCTATAACTTTGGTAATAACTTCCATCGTGTGCCTGCCAGAATTTTCAATTGGCATCAGAGCAGGCACCCTGCCTGTTTAATTCTGGGTGAGATCTAGGGAAAAAAATTCTGGTGATATGGATAAAGATATAGGATTCACTAATAGACCTCCAATTCTGGATGGCTCTAATTATGATTATTGGAAGCCTAGGATGATTGCATTCCTAAAATCCTTAGACAGCAAGGCTTGGAGAGCTGCAAACTCTGGTTGGGAACATCCTGTGAAGACTGACAAGGATGAAGCATCGGTGCAAATTCCTGAAGAGGAATAGAACAAAGAGCAAGAGGCATTGGCTCTTGGAAACTCTAAAGCATTGAATGCACTCTTCAATGGTATAGACAAAAACTTCTTCAGACTGGTCCACCACTGTGAACTAGCAAAGGATGTTTGGGACACTCTCAAAACCAGTCATGAGGGAACTTCCAAGGTCAAAATGTCTAGACTTCAAATGCTGACCACAAAATTTGAAAGTATAAGAATGAAGGAAGATGAGACCATTCATGAGTTTTACATGAATGTTCTTGAACTAGCAAACACTTCAGGAGCTTTGGGAGAAAAGATGACTGAAGAGAAGCTTGTAAGGAAGATTCTAAGGTCATTACCTAAAAGGTTTGCTATGAAAGTGACAGCCATTGAAGAAGCTCAAGACATATGTCACATGAAGGTGGATGAACTCATTGGTTCACTCCAAACCTTTGAGATGGGAATGTGTGATCACGCTGTGGAGAAAAAGAGTAAAAGTATAGCTCTTGTCTTAAATACTGATGATGATTCAGATGATGAAAAAGAGGAGAATCTGTCAGAAGCAATAGCCTTGCTTGGAAGACAGTTCAACAAACTTGTCAAAAGGATAGATGCAAAGTCTAGACCCTATACCAAAAGCATGTCTACTGACCAAGAGAAATCTGAAGATATAGTCAGCAGGGTACAGTGCCATGAGTGTGAGGGATATGGCCACATCAGAAAGGAATGCCCCACATACCTCAAAAAGAAGGGTAAAGGACTGACTGACACATGGACTAATTCTGAAAGTGAATCAGAAGAAGAGTCAGCCAAGTATGTCACTGCTTATAACAGTGTATGTATATCTGATGGTGATTCAAGTGAAGAAGAATGGACCTTTGAGAAGCTTACAACCTCATATCCAAAACTTCACATCAGAAGTACAAAACTGTACCAGCAAGGAGAGCATCAGAAGAAGCTCATCAACGAGCTAGAAGCTGAAAAAAGAGAGCATCTAGCTACTATAAACTCACTCCAAGGAGAGGTAAATGAGTTGAAAGGTGAAAAGGAGAAAATGACAAAATCCATAAGGATGCTCAACTTTGGAACTGATACCCTATAGGAGATTCTTCAGAGTGGTCAGACTTCTGGAAATAAGTCTGGTCTAGGATTTGCTGAGAAACAAAACTCTGTCTTGAAACTCAAAAGGTTACAACCTGAGATTCAAAAGTAAAAAAGGATGTCATATCCAAAGTCACAACATCCTCCACACAAAAATTGGAAGCAAGTCAAGAGACAATTCCAAGGGCATAGATGCTACCACTGTGGAAAACTTGGGCATATTCAAACTGTGTGCTTCTGGATGCATGGGTTTCCTAGCCAAAGAAAAATCAAACAGGGTACGCATGGAAAAAGGCAACATCATGTTACACATGGAAAAAGGCATCATACCAAGCCTGGCAAGAGGCATCATCAGGCTAAACTCAATAAGGAAGTGCCTAACAAGCAAAGATAATGGGTTGCCAAGACTGTTGCACTAGCAGCTCACACTTCCCTAAGGATGCCAACCAAAGAGGATTGGTACTTTGACAGTGGTTGTTCTAGACATATGACTGAATTGAGGATCACGTGATTAAAATCAGACCTTATGCATCTAGTCATGTAACCTTTGGTGATGGAGCTAGAGGAGAAATCACAGGGGTTGGACAACTTGATAGTCCTAAAGTTCCAAAATTGAATAATGTCTTGCTAGTTAAAGGACTAACTGTCAACCTAATAAGCATAAGTCAGCTATGTGATCAAGGTTTAAAAGTCCATTTTTCCAAAGACAAGTGTGTGGTTATCAATGTAGAGGGTAAGAAGGAAATGAGAGGTACTAGATCCAAGAATAATTGTTACCTATGGGAGTCCAGAAGTAACCTACCAGGACTGATCAATAAAGAGAAGAAGGATCAAATAAGTTGGGACAAAGGCAGACATCCTCAAAGAATAAGGAAGGCCATAACCAACGAATCAGTAAGTGGAACTTATAAGGTCCCTCTGGACATAACAACAGGCTATGGGGTTGGTAGGGAAGCCATGAAAAGAAATTCTAAGGATGATCATCATAGGAACCTGGACCTGGTATACTGGAAGCTTATGAAGTCCATGGCAAATGATCAGCATAAGAAGGGCAAGGTCACTCAGAATGTTATGACCTTATATTGTGACATCCAGAGTAACATAAATATGGACTCAGATCAGCTTGAAAGGAATACAATATGGGAATTAGTTCCAAGCCCAGATAGACCTAACATAATTGGAACTAAGGGGGTTTACAAGATCAGGTCTGTTAAATAAAGAAGAGTAGTCAGAAACAAAGCTAGACTAGTAGAAGGATTTGATGAACCTGAGCAACTAAACTATGTGTACAAGTTGAAGAAAGCTCCCTATGTGTCGCTACTGCGAAAATCGGCGCCGGCTGAACAGAAGAGTCGCCACCGTGCGTTATTTATCCCACGGGAGGGAAAGGAAACGCTCAGAGTAAACCTCGCACAACACGGGAAAGGTATGGTCGTCGCAACCAAAACCTGGATTCGGGAGTCGGTTACGCAAGGGGAAGGTATTAGCACCCCTCACGTCCATCGTACTCGACGGGATCCACGCTTATCTTCGGATATGGATTGTTATTCTATCTACGCTAAAGGTCAAGGGTTAAAAAGAAAATAAAATGAAAATAAAAATGACTCGGCAAAGTATCGTACTTTATGCCTACGTATTCCCGTCTGGAACGAGAAATCAGAGTCAACGTAGTTCGCCTACCTACGGGAAAGGAGGGGAAGGTTGCTCGCTAGGATATCGCATCCTATGCCTACGTACTTCCACACTGCATGGAAGATCAGAGCAAACGTAGTTCGGGCCACGTACGACACAAGTCTGTCTTGGTTGATTTTACTCCTTCTGAAAAAAGGTTTCTTGGTTAGCAGTCCCGGCGGACAAAAATGACGTCTTGATGAGTTCACATTCTTTTACGGAAGAAGTGTCTTTTATTGTGTTTGAAATCTTTATGTGTTTTTCTGTTTGTTTTAAGAAAGAAAGAGACAGAACTCTAACCTACGGTTGCGAAGGGAATCAAACTAACCTAATGTTATCATGCATGGGTTAAGACCTAGTGTCTATCATGCTCCTCTCTTGCACAGAGAGAAACAGAGATCCTACGGGATAGGCAGAAACAGAAACAATATCAGATATATATACAGTAAAACAGTAAAATGCATGGATGCAGCAATACAAGCGAGGCAAGGGAGTCCCACTCAACCTCGAACCTGGAAAACAATAGGCGAAAGTGAACAGGCTTCACTTTCAGCCCAATAGGGTAAACAGCACACAATACAGTCCAGAAAACCAATCAATACATCAACAATGAAATACAACAGCAAAAGAAACAGCATCAGCAGCTCTGACTCAACATCTAGCTTCAAGTAATTTCCAATCAGCTACAGGCTTCAACAAGCATCAATCTCCATCTTCATGGCCTTCAGATAAGGGCTTTGATCATCATTCTTCTATCTGCAATGGCTTTTCTTCAAGTTCAAACCTCCAGGATGAGGGATCAGTCACAAGAGTGAATTGGATGAATGTTAGACAGTTAATTACCTACCAAAGGTGGTTCATCAACTGTTAACATTAAACAGAAAGTTTCCTCTCAAAAGTTCTATCTTTCAAATATATTCACTGATCCTTCCAAAGGAAGGAGGTGGATATTTGAAAGAGACTTTGAATCATAGAGAAAGGATGGATGCAGACAAGGCATTCCATGTTTGAGAAACAAGCTTTCTAATCTAGAGCTCTGCCTAGCTCCTAAACCCTAGTCTCCTCAGCAGCTGCTAGCAAGAACCTCCTCTCCAACTCTGGCAGTTGATCTTCAATCCCTGGATCTCCAATGGCCTTCCATCTCCTCAAGTCTTCAGCTCTCCCAAGTCCCCAGACAATCCCAATACCCAAACAAGCAAGCAATAATCCCCAGAGGGCACACCACACCAGTCAATCAGCTATATACAGTACAGTAATAGCAGTAGGGGAATCCTGACTTTTTCTAAGGGGATCTAACAACTACCCATAGCCCCTATAGTCCCATAACTAAACTAGTCAAACCCTAAGTCCTAAGGGAAAGAATCAAACTTCCTAAGTCATCACCTAAAAACCCTAATTTGTTCATGTTATTCAAGCCTACATTAAGCACCTAAAATTAATTCCTAAAAATGGGAACTAAATTGTTTCTACAAGTTCAATATCTCATCTAAGCAACATAAAAAGAATGAACAAAAAATATGAAAGCATTTAATAGAACAAAAATTACTAAAATCATGCATGAAATGAAACTATTTAAAATGACATTTATTTGGAAAATATGGGAAAAATATCAAATAAAAATAAAAATGCAATTTTATTTAATGACAATTTTCTACACCTTCTAATGAAAATGATGTAAAAAGAATGGATTAAAAATGATTTTTTATCTATTTATTATGAATTTTCAAAAATGAATGACAATAAAAAAGAAATTGAAAAAAAGAAATAGAAAGAAATAAAGGAGGGGGGGGTACTAATAGCCAAGCGCCCCAGTTCAAATTCAGGATGGGCCAGCAAACGGGGGTGCGCGTAGCACTTTGGCATTAGGCCCAGAACCATTCAGAATTAATGAAAATTAAAAAAACACGCAGGGGGTGAAAATAGTAAGCATAGCACGCTCAGATTCATAATGGGCTCATTACTGGGGGTGGGGATAGCACAGCACTCTTAGGCCCGCCCGTTTCAATTAATGAAACAGTGCGTTTAGGACACCTACAGCTTCCCTCCAAAATCTGCTTTAAACAAGAGCCACAGGATTGGCTTCTGAGTCAAAGGTCTAACACGAAATGGACGTTCAAGATTTCGTCTCCTACCTTGGCTTGATGAGAACTTAGGGTTTCCACCATGAAACTCCATGCACGCATACAATTCCACCACTCTGTTCTCCCTCCACAGTCCATGGATCAACACGATACAAACATGAAACTTACTCAGGATTTCTCCCTCTACAAGCCTATGGCATTAGTTTGCTCTGAAACTCAACAAATCACTCAAACCGATCGAGATAATTTCTGACTCCATGAAAATACTCTGCAACTCATCAGCATAATTCTCAATCAAACTTAGACTAATCTCTTCTATGACTAATGGTGATCATTCTGCGCTAACAACCTAAGATTATAATGCACTATGCCACGAGTTCTACATCCTAACAGTTCTAACAACCTGCTAACAATCATCACCAAACCACTCCAAACTCATCCTAATTGCTCTACTAACATCCTACATCATATCTAAACTAACAAAACCATGCTAAACTAACTAAATCAAGCTGTGGCAGAGAAAATGCACCTGGTGTGAAAGCTTGTGGATGATGATGAAATTCGTGGATCTGAGGCTTTTGAGGCTTGGATCTTGATCTACAATTGCACTACTTGATTCTGTATGCAACACCTTGAGGAGTCTTGCACTGGATCTTGAGTTCCAACTGAATTTGCAGCTTGTATGTTCTTGAAGAAAGTGCACGAAATTGAGCTCTAACCACCAAATCTTTGATTCAATTCTGATCCAGGATGATGATTGAATGTAGGAGGATTAATGTTGATGAGAATTGATGAAGATTTTGGGAAATTTGGAGAGAATTGCAATGAGAAAGCATGAGAAAACTTTGGGAAATTTTGGTGAAAAATGAATCCAACCCTTGCTCAATTCTGATTTCATGAATATATAGTGCCCAAATGAACTTTCTAGATCCATCTTACAACTTCCCTTGCCTTCCACATTGGTTGATTTTTGAAATGTTTCTTCAAATGCAAGTAACCATGAATAACTTTGATTTTTTCCACTAAGCTCAAAAATGTACTTGAACCATTGTTCTTAGAATGTCTTTTCCATTCAAAATCATATATTGGAAGTCTCCATTTGGACTTATAAATCTCTCAAACCATTTTTCACTTTGACTTTATTCAAATTATAAGCCATTTTAGTTCAAATTTGGACCAATCATGCAACTTCATGTTATGAGCTTTTCCAACAATTTGTGACCTTCTTTCTAGACTTAAAATCACATTTGGAGCAAGTTTGATGTTGTACGTTTTTCCATTTGAGGCCTCCTTGTATGAGTTTTGGACATGAGTTAAAATGACCTGTAATTCACAAATGACCAAAATACCCTTTGCTTGCCAAGACCATAAGTTGAGCTCCACACATCATATGAAGGCATGCCATACCATTCTAGAGATCTAAGACAATGAGGAACACTTCTTATGTTGACCATAAATTCATTTGAAATCTCCTTGAGGGGCAAAAATAGCTTGGAAGTCAAGTCACTTTCACAGACAAAATTTCAGATACCTCAGATGACCTGTAACTTGCAAGGACCATAACTTGAGTTCTATAAATCTCCTTGATGTCTTCCACCACTCAAATTAAAGGTCTTGAGATCCTCTACAAGTTTCATGTTGGCCAAGAAGCCATTTGAAGCTAGCATTTTGACTTATCTTGCTTGGAAATTTGACCTAAACTAGGGGATTTTACACAGAAACCCTAATTTAGAAGCTCCTCTTCTCCTTGATTTCTCTTGAATTCTTCTTGGAATATCTCCATATCCTTCTTTATATGTCCAATGATGAACCCCACATCTCTCCACTAGACTTGAATGCCCCTTAAATCAGTCAATTGACCTAGGGTTGACCTAGGGTTGACCCAGATGAAACCCTAGTTGACTGCCTTCAGCTATAGCTCTTGTGCTCTCATCAATGACTTGTCTCCTTCTTTAAATGACTTTCTCAGTCTCTCATAATGTCTATATACTCTCCATGCCTTCACCTCACAGCTCACAACCCTCTTGTTGACCCTCAGATACCCTCAGCTAGGAGATGGACTCAAGGCTTGATCTGCTGAACTCTTTGCTTTCAAATTCTTTCCTGATGACTTGAATGAGATTGAATTGGGATAATAACCTCTTGATAGGCTTCTAGAGATGAGAATAATGATTGGTCCCCTGTTGAATGACTTGCTATGCTTATGCTATGCAGATGGTTAGTCTATGTACATGACTCTATATGCAAATGCTAATGACATTGAAACATAAACCAAGTGAATAAGGTTGGGCAAATTTTAGGGTGCAACAGCTGCCCCTATTCAAGCGGCTTGGACCCGATTGGGTGAAGAGCCCGGAGCCCTCAGACATTCGCGGTACGAGACGGTTGAATACTAGGAACCCAGAAATTTGCCAACCGCAGAAATAAACTGCGCCACTGCTTGGGGAACGACATTCATCAGCTGAATTTAACTGTTACGGCAACCCACTGATCTCGTGCGACTGTGCTGGGGATTGTCTTCATCGTTCTGAAGAGGATTCTGTCATAACAGATTGCTTGCTTGTCCACGTTAGGACTCTGTCTGTCATCAATACGAAGAACTCTCAACTAGACCCTGTCCACGTTAGGACTCCGCTTGCTGTTAACCCAGAAAATCTCGGCAACTCCGCTGGGGATAATTCGTCTGCATTTCCATAAACTGAATCGTCCACGTTAGGAATAACACTCTTCCACGTTAGGAGTAACACCTGTCCACGTGAGGAATAACATCGTCCGCGTTAGGAATCATTTCTTCTGTATCTGTCCACGCCAGGACTAACCCTTTCATCTTTCCACGTCAGGAAGCAATCTTCTTTCCACATAAGGAAAACTATATCAATCTGTCCACGTAAGGACTCCAATACCACTTGACATGTCCGCGTCAGGACTCCAATCTTTCCACGTAAGGAATTCAACTTCAGTTCTGAACCTGTCCACGTCAGGACTCAACTTTCCACGTAAGGAGTACATCATTCTTCCACGTCAGGAATCAACTTTTCTTGAATCTGTCCACGTAAGGACCCCAATTTTTCCACGTAAGGAGTAAATCTTCTTCTTCCACATTAGGAATAACTTCTTTGATCTGTCCGCGTCAGGACTGAACTCTTCCACGTCAGGAATACAAACCTCTTGATATGTCCGCGCAAGGACCCTAACCTTTCCACGTCAGGAATGCTGTCATTTCCACGTAAGGAAACTATCTTTTTCCACGTAAGGGATGCTCTTGATATGTCCACGTCAGGACTCTGATTTTTCCACGTAAGGAATACCAACTTCTTTCCGATTTGTCCGCGTCAGGACTCCTTTTCCCACGTAAGGAATGCCATCTTAATCTGTCCACGTAAGGACTCCACTCTTTCCGCGTTAGGAATCACCTCTTTTGATATGTCCGCGTAAGGACTACATCGTCCACGTTAGGACCTACTTCCCCACATTAGGCATAATAATTTCTTCGATTTGTCCACGTAAGGACACTGACCTCGTCTTGATCTGTCCACGTTAGGACTCAGGCGTCTTCGACCCGCTGAGGAAATAAGACTTGTCCACGTAAGGACTCACACTGGTCTGATCTGTCCACGTCAGGGCACCAACACAAAGAGTAATCACTTTTGTCAACGTCATGACCTCCCATTCCACTAATTTCGAGAACGTGAATCTGTCCTCGTTAGGACTAACACACCTCACCAATCCGGGGAAATAAACCTGTCCGCGTTAGGACGCCCACTTCTGAAGAAATCCCGTCAATCTAGGAATAAATTGTCCGCGTCAGGACTTAGTTCTCCAATGATCCTCACCCACAAACTTCTTAGCACTGACGTGACAGCGACTTTGAGGCGGACTCTTCTGAGGATGTCTGGAAACCAAACTATCGGACGCCTGCTCTGATAACCGGCGGTGGCCTCTGAAATTCTGATTCATGGAACCCCTGATGAAAACTAATTCTGCTTGGGAATAAAGAGACACTTATCCTGATAACTCTGTGGGGAATACAGCCAAAACTGACATTGGATGTCCCATGCCGAGATCTTGACTGTTTGGTAGTTCATTTGAGCAAGAACTCTCTCTACCTGAACTGCTAGAATACAGGAACTGCTTCAGCAAAATAAATGCTGGAAGGATAATGCCGACTCCGCCGGGGATAGCCAGATGCTACAGAATTATTCCAGCAAAATAAATGCTGGAAGGGTGAAGTCAACCCTGCTGGGAAATTAGGAACTTAAACCAAACACCCTGTTGAGGTAACCCCCTGCTGGGGAAAATAACCTTGCTGGGGAATATCAGATGTGCATAGTATGATCGGACTTTCTGCTGGAACGTGAACTGATATCACACAGTATCTCTGACAAAATAAACGACAGGTACCACCACCAACTCTGCTGGGGAGAGTCTTAATCTTCGAGTTCCACTGGAAGGAAAGAACACTTGCTGAAAGGAGAACTCCGCTGGGGATGGGATGATTCTCTTGGGGAAAATTACCTGATTCCGCTGGGGGAGCGTGCATGACCCTGCGGGGAAAGATGAACCTGTCTGAATACAGCCTTACGATCTTGGAATCGCCAAACTCTATTGAGGACGAATAACTTTTCTGGAGCACGTCCTTTGGATAAGCTACGGCTAGCTGGGAAATTCTATCCTTCTTCAGGGAGAACACGCATGACCTGCGTGAAGACTGAGTCTTTCGTTATCGCAATCTTTTGATCACCTTCTTCGTATGGTTACGAAACCTGCAACAACACAAACAAGACACGACAAGCCTATGCAATCAAATCGATTCAGGTTAGTGACGTTACACTCAGTTAATTCAAAGCTTTAACAATTGTTGGCAAGGGCCAGCGATGTTATACTCATGCTAGCTTCACTAAACTTAGGCGTTTTATCATGCACAAAGCAGTAAAGAACCAGCATCAAGTACTGAATAACGTGTTTTATTGATTGGGCCCCTGAATGGGCGGAGTTTTTTTTTGTACACGGGATGTAACTCCTGAGAAGAGGAAGCTACGCAAAGCAAATACATAAGTATGCACAAGAAGCATGAATATTTTGACAAATTAAATTTTGTACACATGTCGGCAACGGGATGCAGATGAACACCACGAACTGATCCTCCTATGACTCATCCGACTCTAATGCTTTCCCGGTATCCCCACTTCTAAAGAGATTGTATCCGATAACTGGCTCCTCCAACATATTCTCCCGCATTGATGCTCATTGAATTCGGACCGCAGTCATTTACTTTTCAAATCCCTAACTTTTGCGTGAACCGCCCTTTACAGGTTTTCAGTTCACCGGGATACCCTTTTTTGCCGAAGCCGCCCAGTGTAGGTTTTCAACTTCGCGGGTGTACATTTTTTCAATTTTATCCCTAACTTTTGCCCGAACCTTTCATTCTGTTTTTTGGTTCGCCAGGATGCCCCCTTTTTGCCTGGACTCTCTTTTTCTGTCCAGCGGGTCTATTTTAAGCAAAGTATTTTTTAACTGCGTCCGAATTCACAGGTGACGCAAAGTCTTCTCCGTCCATGGTGGTCAACAATAAAGCTCCTCCTGAAAAGACCTTACTGACAACGTATGGCCCTTCGTAATTGGGGGTCCACTTGCCCCTGTGATCTGCTTGCGGCGGGAGAATCCTCTTCAGCACAAGGTCGCCCGTCTGAAAGCTTCGCGGCTGTATCTTCTTGTCGTACGCTTTCTTCATTCGGCTCTGGTACAAACGACCGTATGCTAGGGAAGCTAGCCTCTTCTCATCCATCAAACTCAATTGATTCAATCTATTCGTTACCCATTCTGCCTCGTCCAACTGAACGTCTCGCAATACCCTCAGAGAAGGGATCTCAACTTCCAATGGTAGTACCGCTTCCATTCCGTATACCAACGAGAACGGAGTTGCCCCGGTTGATGTGCGTACCGTCGTACGATAACCGTGCAAAGCAAAAGGTAGCATTTCATGCCAATCCTTATAGGTCACCACCATCTTCTGGACGATCTTCTTTATATTCTTATTGGCCGCTTCGACAGCGCCATTCATCTTGGGTCGGTAAGGAGAGGAGTTGTGATGTTCGATCTTGAAATTCTGACAGAGCTCCTTCATCATTTTGTTGTTCAGATTTGAACCATTATCCGTGATTATCCGCTCGGGGATCCCATATCGGCAAATGATATCTCTCTTGATGAATCTAGCCACCACTTGCTTCGTTACATTCGCGTAAGACGCCGCTTCCACCCACTTGGTGAAATAATCGATTGCTACTAGTATGAACCGATGCCCGTTAGAAGCCGTCGGCTCGATCTTCCCAATCATATCGATTCCCCACATCGAGAATGGCCATGGAGATGACATCACATTTAAAGGACTCGGAGGCACGTGTATCTTGTCAGCATAGATTTGGCACTTGTGGCACTTCCTCGCGAACTTGAAACAATCAGTTTCCATCGTCAACCAAAAGTAACCTGCCCTCAGCAGCTTTCTCGTCATAGCATGTCCACCAGCATGCGTACCAAAGGTACCTTCGTGAATTTCCTCCATGAGAAGATTTGCCTCTTTCTCATCTACACAACGCAACAATACCAAATCGTGGTTTCTTCTGTATAAGACGCCATCCGGGTTCAAGTAGAAATTACCCGCTAATCTCCTGAGAGTCTTCTGATCTTGACTGGATGCCCCAGCCGGATACTCTTTATTCTTCAGGAAATTAAGGATATCAAAATACCACGGTTTGTCATCAGATGCTTCATCGATAGCAAATACATAAGCTGGCCTGTCCAACCGAGAGATAGTGATTTGGGGAGCTTCGTTCCAGAAGTTGACCTTGTACATGGAAGACAAAGTGGCCAGGGCGTCAGCCATTTGATTTTCTGCCCGCGGTACGTGATGCAATTCGACCTTGTCAAAGAAAGGCAACAATCTCCTTGCATAATTCATGTAATGTATCAAGTTGGGCTGACGCGTCTCCCATTCCCCTTTGATCTGATTCACCACCAGAGCTGAGTCTCCGTATACGTCTAGATGTTTGATTCGCAAATCAATGGCTTCTTCAAGCCCCATTATACAAGCTTCGTATTCGGCCTCATTGTTAGTAACGGCAAAGGTCAATCGGGCAGTAAACGGGATGTGCGACCCGTGCAGCGTAGTGATAATTGCCCCTATTCCGCTACCGTAAGCATTCACAGCTCCGTCAAAAATCATCTTCCACTGGGACCCCAACTCTGGTCCTTCGTCTGGCAACGGCTCTTCGCAATCTTTCATCTTTAGGTACATGATATCCTCGTCAGGAAAATCAAACCTCATCGATTGGTACTCTTCAATAGGCTGCTCCGCCAAATACTCAGACAGCACACTCCCCTTTATAGCCTTTTGCGAGACGTATTGGATATCATATTCAGTCAAGACCATCTGCCAACGGGCAATTCTACCCGACAACGCCTGCTTTTCGAATACATATTTGATAGGATCCATCTTCGAGATGAGCATGGTTGTATGATTCAGCATGTACTGCCTCAAACGCTTGGCGGCCCAGGCTAGCGCGCAACAAGTTTTCTCCAGCATTGAGTATCGAGATTCACAGTCTGTAAATTTCTTACTCAGGTAATAGATCGCATGCTCTTTTCTCCCCGTCTCGTCGTGTTGACCGAGAACACAACCCATGCTTCCCTCAAGAACCGTCAAATACATTATCAAGGGTCTACCTGCCACTGGGGGCATCAAAATAGGAGGCTCCTGCAGATACTTCTTTATTTTATCGAACGCCTTTTGACAATTTTCGTTCCACGTTACAGCTTGATCTTTCTTTAGCAACTTGAATAACGGTTCACACGTAGCAGTTAGGTGAGATATGAACCGAGCGATGTAGTTCAATCTCCCTAAAAACCCGCGCACCTCTTTCTCTGTTTTAGGCGTCGGCATTTCTTGAATCGCTTTTATTTTAGCAGGATCGACCTCTATTCCTCTTTCGCTTACGATAAACCCCAGCAGTTTACCCGATCTCACCCCGAAGGTACATTTATTAGGGTTCAGCCTCAGCCTGAACTTCCTAAGTCTTTTAAACAACTTCAGCAGACTCACCAGATGCTCTTCCTCCATCTGGGATTTGGCAATCATATCGTCAACATAAACTTCGATCTCTTTATGCATCATGTCATGGAAAAGAGTCGTCATCGCACGCTGATATGTTGCCCCAGCATTTTTCAAACCAAAGGGCATCACTTTGTAGCAAAATGTTCCCCATGGCGTTATGAAAGTAGTCTTCTCCATATCCTCTGGCGCCATTTTAATCTGATTATAGCCTGAAAAGCCATCCATGAAGGAGAATACGGAGTATTGAGCGGTATTATCAACTAGCACATCGATATGAGGAAGTGGAAAATCGTCTTTTGGGCTTGCTTTATTCAAATCTCTATAATCCACGCACATTCGAACCTTGCCATCTTTCTTTGGCACTGGTACGATGTTGGCAACCCATGAAGGATACTTCGTCACAGCCAGGAAACCAGCGTCCCACTGTTTCTGAACCTCCTCTTTGATCTTCATTGCCATATCTGGTCGTGTTCTGCGGAGCTTTTGTCTGACCGGCGGGCAATCTTCTTTCAGTGGCAGGCGATGCACAACCATGTCTGTATCGAGCCCTGGCATATCCTCATACGACCAAGCGAATACATCATTATACTCTCGGAGCATTTCAACCAGTCTTCGCTTGATATCACTCTGCAGTGCGGCTCCGATACGAATGTTTTTCTCAACCCCTTCCGACCCCAAGTTGATAATTTCGATGACCTCGTCGTGAGGCAGAATGGCTCTTTCCTCTTGCTTCACTAACCAAGACAGTTCTTCAGGAACGTCGCTATCTTCGACAACCTCTTCTTCGGTCTGGAATACCGGGTGATCGAAGTCGGGACGAGTCATAGGTGGTTCAAGGATGTCATCTGAAAATGTTATCCTGCAAAAGGAACGGTTAAGTGCTTCAAAATGCGTATAAAGCGAATAACCACGTTGCCATTTTATTGAAAAATACAAAACAGGAAAGACAGGGATTACAGTATTTGCACATGAAAAAAACGCCATTTATTTAATGATTAACACGCAATGTTATAACAACACAGCCCTAAGCAAATCTTGATACCCCGGGCAAGACATCAGATTATTCAACAATTAATAAAGCAAAGCATTACTGTTTAAAAGTCACAGGAACAAGCTCCTGAATAGACCAGTTGCACAGTCCTTGTCCTGGCGTGCTTGGCTGAATCCAGGCATCCATATCACAGTCGCTGTCTCCTTCATCAGACTCCGAAGCAGCATTGACAGTTTCATGACATACTCCACTGGCAGAGATGATAATTGGCTTTCTGAAACGGGGGGCCCCCACGGAAGGAGTTGATGACGACGGTTGGTACCCCAATCCGAACCGGTCCATCTTCACAGGAATGTCCAGCACTTTGCCCCAGCCTTTAGCTTCTCCTGCTTCTACTAGAGCTTGAGCTTCTTTATACGATGAGACAGCTATCTCTGGCACTTTGCTCGGCCCGGGACCTTTGTCCTTGATGCGCAAACCTTCGAATGCCTGGCATGGTGTCTCGTGGATCTCCCCGTCGACTTCCACATATTTAAACGAAGATAGATGGCTGACCAGGATGTCCTCTTCTCCGCACACGGTGACTACACTGTCTCCGACCATATATTTTAACTTCTGATGCAGGGTGGACGTGACGGCCCCTGCCCCATGAATCCAGGGTCTTCCAAGCAAGCAGCTATACGCAGGCTGTATATCCATGATATAAAACTCAGTGGCAAACACTTCCGGCCCCACTTGCAGAGGCAAGGTAATCGATCCGAAGACTGTTCTACGCGTGCCGTCAAACGCTCTGACTACCAAATCACTGGGTGTACACAAAATCCCTCGAACATCCAGCTTCATCATCGCCTTCTTGGGCAGCACATTCAAAGATGATCCGGTGTCAACCAATACGTGCGACATTACCGATCCTCTACACTCAACAGATACGTGTAATGCCATATTATGATCTCTCCCTTTCGGAGTCAAGTCAAAATCGGTAAAGCCCAAGCTGTGGCCTGCATTCACATGTGCCAATACTCCTTCTAGCTGATTTACAGAGACGTCTTGGGGTACAAAAGAAGTGTCCAGGACTTTCAGCAAAGCATTTCTGTGAGCTTCCGAACACAATAGCAATGACAGGATAGATATTTTGGACGGTGTCTGCTGCAGATGCTCCACAATCTTATAATCACTTTTCGAATTAAGCGCATGAACTCTTCTACATCCTTCGATGCTGCTTC
This sequence comes from Lathyrus sativus, assembly GCA_963859935.3. NCBI lineage: Eukaryota > Viridiplantae > Streptophyta > Magnoliopsida > Fabales > Fabaceae > Lathyrus > Lathyrus sativus. Next base: position 23,103,982 of record OZ012739.1, read on the forward strand.
TTTTTCACTTGCTTGCGCTGGAACATTTTCAACCGCTTTCCCTTTTCCTTTCGCTAGTCTTTCAGCCTCCACTTCAGGAGATATAAAGATCCTGCCACTCCTCGTCACGCCTCCTGAGCCCACAACATTATCCACAATCTCCGCTGGCTGTTTGTTAACATCAATCTTTATCCCATCACAATACACCTCTAACCCATATGACCATGGGACTGCTCTCGTGTTCTCGTACGGGATTGGCCCGGCCTTAGTTATGGTGATCGGTGGTCGCTGAGCTGGTGCTGCAATAGTGATCGTCTTCCGAGGAATCGTCACAGTGGCAACATCACTCCGATTATCCACTACTGCCCCTGCAGGCTCGTCAGTTGCCGCTCGATCAAACTGCAATATGCCCTCATCAATTAAAGCCTGAATGCCTTTCTTCAAATCCTCACACCCCCCAGCTAGGGTCCAACATTCTAAGCAATACTCGTTACATCCTGGGTAAACACCTCCTTGTAACAGTCGGCTCTTTATCTCGCTCAGCGGCGTCTTCAAATCTTCCACATTCATAATCAGATTCAGACCTTCCTCAGTCAGAATGGCGTTCGCCCCATGATTAGGCATGGGTTTCTGGACTATATTCGGACCTGCCGTTCCGAAATTGATAGTCTTGTTGTCTAAAAGATCCTGCACCACGTGCTTAAAAGCATGGCAACCTTCTATATCGTGACCCGGAGCCCCAGAATGAAACTCGCAGTGCCTGCTTGCATCATAACCAAACGGGGAAGCTCCCGTTATCGGTGCCAGAGTTCTTTTCTCTACCAGATTCAATCCCAATAATGTCTGCAACAAATCGGCATATGTTGAGGGAGGCTTCTCAAACATTCTTCTTGGTTTACTACCCTGGAATCTTCTCTGAGCTTGCTGTGCCCCCTGCTGAGGCTGCTGCTGCTGTGGCATTGGTTGCTGCTGAACCGATTGTTGTTGCTGGAGTGGTTGTTGTTGATATGGTTGTTGTTGATATGGGATAGTAACACTCGACACCTGCTGCGGCTGACGATATTGACCTCGTCCCCTGCCTCGGCCTCGGCCTCGGCCTCCAAATACTGCGCTGGCTTCGCCCTGACGGCGCCCACCATAAGCTTTCCTATTACTGCCAGATGCAGTTGATTCCTCGACTTGGAACTTTCCTTGCTTAATATTACGTTCAATCTTTTCCCCCATCAGAATCAGGTCTGAAAAACTGGCCAGAGACGTATGAAACAACATATCATGAAACAGCCCTGTGAATGTGCCGACAAACATGTCATTCATTTCCTTATCTTCCACCGGAGGACGGACCCTGGCAGCCATATCGCGCCACCTTTGTGCGTACTCTTTAAAACTCTCCCCCTTCTTCTGCGAAAGCCCGGCCAACTGGACCCGATTGGGCGCCAAGTCGCTGTTATACTTGTAATGGGCTACAAACGCCTCCGCCAATTGCTTCCATGTCTTGATATCAGTTGGCTCCAACCCCATGTACCACTCTAGGGAAGGGCCCGATAGACTATCCTGAAAGAAATGCATTAGCATTCTTTCATCAGTTGAGTATGCAGACATCTTTCTGTAATAAGCTCGTACATGCACCTTCGGACATGTGTCTCCTTTGTACTTATCGAACGCAGGAGCTTTGAATTTAATTGGCACCCTCAAGCCAGGTACCAAGCCCATGGTTGCCATGTCCAATCCCACAGCACTTTGATTTAGGACTCCCTTCATCTGCTCTTCCAGCATTCTAATCTTTTGGGAATCATCCATCGGCCCTTCAAAACCTCCTCCGGAGAAGGCGTCTTCCTGCTGATCTTCTTGCCACATACCATTTCCAGCCCCGTACCCATCATATCCATTATTACGTCCAGCTCTGATCTGATTCATCCCCGGACCTCGGCCTCGGTTGCCGTACCCTTGAACACCTCCAGCAGGACCAAAAGCCATAAATCCAGTACCATTGCCATTTCCAAAGCCTCCGTAACCCTGATTGACCATACCATAACCATCTTGCCCAAAGCCTTGAGCATTAAAGCCATACTTGCCAGTGTTATCGAATCCCTGATCGTTGAATCCGAATCCAGTATTGACAAAGCCATTGCCTCCTAGATTATCTCCCAAATTGACATCACCCAGCCCAACATTATGGACAGCAGTCTCATTCCCCACTCCGACGTTACCATTCACAGCAGCGGTAGCGTTGTTGACGTTAGCAGCGGGTATATTGACTACAGGCGGAGCCACTGGCGTGGGAGTGCCGTCTCCATGAGCAGTATCAACCCGGACAGACTGATGATCTTCATTACCATGACCAGCGTTTCGGGCCAACAGAGGCTGGACCATGGCCTGCAAATTCTCCTGCCCTTTTGCTATAGCTTCCATGGTCTGCATGAAGAGGGCGAGCTTCTCGCGCACATCTTGCATCTCGTTCTGCATTTGGTCCATGACTTTTCGACAATTGGAGCGTGTAGAATAGCGGTGCGGATGCTGATCTGCAATCCTGTTAAGTACCTGATACAGAGCAGGAAATAAGACACCATCCAAAGATTACCTGTAATGCAATATGAATATGAATGCAATGCAATGTGTCTGTGCACTAGGGAAGTTCATTCCCCCAGTTCTAGTGCGAAGGTGCCGGTGCAGTGACAGTGCTGACAATAGGAATATCGGAGCTGAATCATAGAAAGCCTCATATATTGCAGGGAGAATCAATAAGCCCAGGGTACAATATCACTGAGAGTACAAAGAAGGCATGACCTCAACCAACAATCCTGGTGATGGTCAGCACTATGCAAATAAAGCATACAAGTTACTATATGAAATGATCAAATCTTCCCAAAAGTCTGGTATTCCTCTATCAACTTCTTGGTCTCCGGATGGCTTGGTCGATCAAGCAGCCCTTCAACAAGTTGGTTTCTCTTCTTAAGAACACGGCGCACGTCTTCAGCAGTTTCTTCCCACGTTGCTTCTCCGAAGCAATCTTCTAACTTTCGCTTCTGAGACACTGCTTCATCTCTGGATTTGATTGCCTTGTTCAGTGCACGCTGGACACTATACCGGGTCATCACTTCTTCCTCGCACTCCTTGATGCTAGACTTCAGCTTCTCTTCGAGGTCGGAGATTTGCTGCCTCAGCTTATCTTCCCTCTTCTTATTGTTGGTGAGTGTAGCATTCCAAGTCTTATTGCAGGAAGAGATCTCTCGGTGAGCGATGTCAAGTGCTTTCTTTTTGGCTTCCAGCATGTCATGGGAGCTTCTGAAATCTTGCCCCAGACGTTCACGCTTTTTCTTTTCCTCAGTTAACTCGGCTCCTAGTCTGTTTACTAGCTCGATCTGTTGCTGGAAAGCATATACGGCCTTGTTTTTCTCGCTGCGTGCCTGGGCTAACTCTTGCTCTAACCCTTCATTAATCTTCATCAAGGCTTCTTTTTCTCTCACAACTTGTTCGTAGGCCTCCCTGGAAACAGTAGTTGGCTCTTCTGCCGTAACGGGAACAAGAATTGGTGCCTCTGGAAACGGCATCCTCAACTGACTAGCCCTCTCCTGAATCCAAACTCTGTAAAGTGCATAGGCCTGACAGTCATTCTTTCCTAACAAAGGCTTCCCTCTGCGGTTAATACGCGTCCAGGCATGTTGCAGCTTGGCTAGTAACTCCCCTTTCACGTCACCGGTGAAGTACAGAGATTCCTGTACTTCTTCCTCCTGAGGTGGATTCTTCAGTGCATATCCGAACTGGCGAATGAATAGAGAAGGGTTGTAATTGATACACCCTTTTCTTCCTATCAGCGGCACATTAGGGTACCCAGAACAGCTGAAGATGAGCTCGGATCCCAACAAATCTCGATCAAACCATACAACGTCTTCGGAAGATAGCCTCATCAGGCGTTCTGACCAACTGGCTGAGGTTGCACTGTCCACAAATGGTCCCTTCATGGGAAGGTGACTCTTGAACCACATATTCAACAGAGGAGCACAGCAGTACACAGCCTTTCCTCTTCGGTTCTCATTCTTATAGTGCAATGAATGATAGAAGTCTCCAATCAAAGTTGGCACTGGGTTGCCTGCAGCAAACAGATAGAAAGCGTCCAGGTCCACAAAGTTGGGCAAGTTAGGAAACAGCACAATTCCATAAATGCATAAAGCCAAAATAGCATTGAAAACCACCCAACAACCGTTCTTGGCGTACTCTTGAGCTTTGCCAACCAAGAAATCGAGAGGGAAACCTGAAACCCCAAGCCAAGAAGTCACTAACAACTCAGCAGCATTCATATGCAAGGCTTTGGCTAAGTCCTCCAGCTTGGGCTCAACAGCAGAGTGGATAAAGGGAACCTTGTTCTGCACGGGAAGCTCAGTAAACTCCACATACTCCTCAATGGTAGGTCCTAGAATGAAGTCAGCAAAAGTAAAGCATCTCAATGCGGGGTCATAGAACTGCATCAAGGTGTATAGCCCATTCATCTCATCAACAGTGGGCTTGCAGACTAATCTCAGTAATCTCCCATGACTCATTCTGAAGCTTCTTCTAACCTCCTCATCAGCGAGAGATATCAGACCAAGCAAAGAAGTAATATCAGGTGAAGGCAGCTTGTACGCAACTGTTTTCCTCAAACTAGCCATAGTCAATACTCAGAAATCTGGGCACTAGAACTAGGGAAATGCAAATGCACCTGCAGCATAGACACACGTTAGTGAAATGCAAATGGTAATGGATATGCAGGCAATGCAATGCAAGTAACATGCAACAGGGACCAAAGCTGTAGCTGAATAGCCTGAACCCAATCAAGAAATCTCAGATAGACCCTCCAGAAGTCCTCAAACCCTGGTCTCAGATAGACCTAAAACAGAGCTCCATTACTGGTCTCTGATGGACCTCAAACCATAACTCCCACTGGTCTCTGGTAGACCTCAAATCACATCTCTAATTGGTCTCTGACAGACCTCAGAACACATCTCCAAATGGTCTCTGACAGACCTCATAACTCTCCATAAATACCCAGGATCTCTGATCGAGAACAAACCGGTATCTGAAGGTCTGGTTACCTGCATAACCCCAAATCCCCTCACAGGTGGGTGGCCCTATAACTGGCACGAGGTACGGCATCCTATGCGGTCGTCGGCGTCACAGACTTTCAGGGTTGATGCTACGATTCCCAGAAGGAGTGGCATCATCAAATCCTGAAGAGGCCTCACTTAGCCAACTTCCAAATGATCGGTCCCCGGAGTCGACAATTCAGCTGACCAACAACCCCTTCGACCCAAAGGGTAGAAAAAGAAGCCAACCAGAAGAACCTCGTCCGAGTGTAGATTTCATGAGACACTAATGCAAGCAAAGCCGGCACGCGCCCACTACTTTCTACGCTAATTCTAGGTGCACTCAAGCCCAGGTCCGGCTTATCTCTCAATATCAGAACACCCGTCACACCCCAAATACAGCAATAATAATCAATATACAAAGCTGAAAATACAAGGTTAGAAATATACAATAACTCCATACAAAATCCTCGACGGGAAAACAAGCGCTAGGATTGACTCGCTCAAAGGGACGTTGGATCCCAAATGCATAAGAACCATCGCAGTTCTTAGCATCCAGGGGACGTTGGATCCCCAGCAGAGTCGCCAGTTGTCGCTACTGCGAAAATCGGCGCCGGCTGAACAGAAGAGTCGCCACCGTGCGTTATTTATCCCACGGGAGGGAAAGGAAACGCTCAGAGTAAACCTCGCACAACACGGGAAAGGTATGGTCGTCGCAACCAAAACCTGGATTCGGGAGTCGGTTACGCAAGGGGAAGGTATTAGCACCCCTCACGTCCGTCGTACTCGACAGGATCCACGCTTATCTTCGGATATGGATTGTTATTCTATCTACGCTAAAGGTCAAGGGTTAAAAAGAAAATAAAAATGACTCGGCAAAGTATCGTACTTTATGCCTACGTATTCCCGTCTGGAACGAGAAATCAGAGTCAACGTAGTTCGCCTACCTACGGGAAAGGAGGGGAAGGTTGCTCGCTAGGATATCGCATCCTATGCCTACGTACTTCCACACTGCATGGAAGATCAGAGCAAACGTAGTTCGGGCCACGTACGACACAAGTCTGTCTTGGTTGATTTTACTCCTTCTGAAAAAAGGTTTCTTGGTTAGCAGTCCCGGCGGACAAAAATGACGTCTTGATGAGTTCACATTCTTTTACGGAAGAAGTGTCTTTTATTGTGTTTGAAATCTTTATGTGTTTTTCTGTTTGTTTTAAGAAAGAAAGAGACAGAACTCTAACCTACGGTTGCGAAGGGAATCAAACTAACCTAATGTTATCATGCATGGGTTAAGACCTAGTGTCTATCATGCTCCTCTCTTGCACAGAGAGAAACAGAGATCCTACGGGATAGGCAGAAACAGAAACAATATCAGATATATATACAGTAAAACAGTAAAATGCATGGATTCAGCAATACAAGCGAGGCAAGGGAGTCCCACTCAACCTCGAACCTGGAAAACAATAGGCGAAAGTGAACAGGCTTCACTTTCAGCCCAATAGGGTAAACAGCACACAATACAGTCCAGAAAACCAATCAATACATCAACAATGAAATACAACAGCAAAAGAAACATCATCAGCAGCTCTGACTCAACATCTAGCTTCAAGTAATTTCCAATCAGCTACAGGCTTCAACAAGCATCAATCTCCATCTTCATGGCCTTCAGATAAGGGCTTTGATCATCATTCTTCTATCTGCAATGGCTTTTCTTCAAGTTCAAACCTCCAGGATGAGGGATCAGTCACAAGAGTGAATTGGATGAATGTTAGACAGTTAATTACCTACCAAAGGTGGTTCATCAACTGTTAACATTAAACAGAAAGTTTCCTCTCAAAAGTTCTATCTTTCAAATATATTCACTGATCCTTCCAAAGGAAGGAGGTGGATATTTGAAAGAGACTTTGAATCATAGAGAAAGGATGGATGCAGACAAGGCATTCCATGTTTGAGAAACAAGCTTTCTAATCTAGAGCTCTGCCTAGCTCCTAAACCCTAGTCTCCTCAGCAGCTGCTAGCAAGAACCTCCTCTCCAACTCTGGCAGTTGATCTTCAATCCCTGGATCTCCAATGGCCTTCCATCTCCTCAAGTCTTCAGCTCTCCCAAGTCCCCAGACAATCCCAATACCCAAACAAGCAAGCAATAATCCCCAGAGGGCACACCACACCAGTCAATCAGATATATACAGTACAGTAATAGCAGTAGGGGAATCCTGACTTTTTCTAAGGGGATCTAACAACTACCCATAGCCCCTATAGTCCCATAACTAAACTAGTCAAACCCTAAGTCCTAAGGGAAAGAATCAAACTTCCTAAGTCATCACCTAAAAACCCTAATTTGTTCATGTTATTCAAGCCTACATTAAGCACCTAAAATTAATTCCTAAAAATGGGAACTAAATTGTTTCTACAAGTTCAATATCTCATCTAAGCAACATAAAAAGAATGAACAAAAAATATGAAAGCATTTAATAGAACAAAAATTACTAAAATCATGCATGAAATGAAACTATTTAAAATGACATTTATTTGGAAAATATGGGAAAAATATCAAATAAAAATAAAAATGCAATTTTATTTAATGACAATTTTCTACACCTTCTAATGAAAATGATGTAAAAAGAATGGATTAAAAATGATTTTTTTATCTATTTATTATGAATTTTCAAAAATGAATGACAATAAAAAAGAAATTGAAAAAAAGAAATAGAAAGAAATAAAGGGGGGGGGGGTACTAATAGCCAAGCGCCCCAGTTCAAATTCAGGATGGGCCAGCAAACGGGGGTGCGCGTAGCACTTTGGCATTAGGCCCAGAACCATTCAGAATTAATGAAAATTAAAAAAACACGCAGGGGGTGAAAATAGTAAGCATAGCACGCTCAGATTCATAATGGGCTCATTACTGGGGGTGGGGATAGCACATCACTCTTAGGCCCGCCCGTTTCAATTAATGAAACGGTGCGTTTAGGACACCTACAGCTTCCCTCCAAAATCTGCTTTAAACAAGAGCCACAGGATTGGCTTCTGAGTCAAAGGTCTAACACGAAATGGACGTTCAAGATTTCGTCTCCTACCTTGGCTTGATGAGAACTTAGGGTTTCCACCATGAAACTCCATGCACGCATACAATTCCACCACTCTGTTCTCCCTCCACAGTCCATGGATCAACACGATACAAACATGAAACTTACTCAGGATTTCTCCCTCTACAAGCCTATGGCATTAGTTTGCTCTGAAACTCAACAAATCACTCAAACTGATCGAGATAATTTCTGACTCCATGAAAATACTCTGCAACTCATCAGCATAATTCTCAATCAAACTTAGACTAATCTCTTCTATGACTAATGGTGATCATTCTGCGCTAACAACCTAAGATTATAATGCACTATGCCACGAGTTCTACATCCTAACAGTTCTAACAACCTGCTAACAATCATCACCAAACCACTCCAAACTCATCCTAATTGCTCTACTAACATCCTACATCATATCTAAACTAACAAAACCATGCTAAACTAACTAAATCAAGCTGTGGCAGAGAAAATGCACCTGGTGTGAAAGCTTGTGGATGATGATGAAATTCGTGGATCTGAGGCTTTTGAGGCTTGGATCTTGATCTACAATTGCACTACTTGATTCTGTATGCAACACCTTGAGGAGTCTTGCACTGGATCTTGAGTTCCAACTGAATTTGCAGCTTGTATGTTCTTGAAGAAAGTGCACGAAATTGAGCTCTAACCACCAAATCTTTGATTCAATTCTGATCCAGGATGATGATTGAATGTAGGAGGATTAATGTTGATGAGAATTGATGAAGATTTTGGGAAATTTGGAGAGAATTGCAATGAGAAAGCATGAGAAAACTTTGGGAAATTTTGGTGAAAAATGAATCCAACCCTTGCTCAATTCTGATTTAATGAATATATAGTGCCCAAATGAACTTTCTAGATCCATCTTACAACTTCCCTTGCCTTCCACATTGGTTGATTTTTGAAATGTTTCTTCAAATGCAAGTAACCATGAATAACTTTGATTTTTTCCACTAAGCTCAAAAATGTACTTGAACCATTGTTCTTAGAATGCCTTTTCCATTCAAAATCATATATTGGAAGTCTCCATTTGGACTTATAAATCTCTCAAACCATTTTTCACTTTGACTTTATTCAAATTATAAGCCATTTTAGTTCAAATTTGGACCAATCATGCAACTTCATGTTATGAGCTTTTCCAACAATTTGTGACCTTCTTTCTAGACTTAAAATCACATTTGGAGCAAGTTTGATGTTGTAAGTTTTTCCATTTGAGGCCTCCTTGTATGAGTTTTGGACATGAGTTAAAATGACCTGTAATTCACAAATGACCAAAATACCCTTTGCTTGCCAAGACCATAAGTTGAGCTCCACACATCATATGAAGGCATGCCATACCATTCTAGAGAGCTAAGACAATGAGGAACACTTCTTATGTTGACCAGAAATTCATTTGAAATCTCCTTGAGGGGCAAAAATAGCTTGGAAGTCAAGTCACTTTCACAGACAAAATTTCAGATACCTCAGATGACCTGTAACTTGCAAGGACCATAACTTGAGTTCTATAAATCTCCTTGATGTCTTCCACCACTCAAATTAAAGGTCTTGATATCCTCTACAAGTTTCATGTTGGCCAAGAAGCCATTTGAAGCTAGCATTTTGACTTATCTTGCTTGGAAATTTGACCTAAACTAGGGGATTTTACACAGAAACCCTAATTTAGAAGCTCCTCTTCTCCTTGATTTCTCTTGAATTCTTCTTGGCATATCTCCATATCCTTCTTTATATGTCCAATGATGAACCCCACATCTCTCCACTAGACTTGAATGCCCCTTAAATCAGTCAATTGACCTAGGGTTGACCTAGGGTTGACCCAGATGAAACCCTAGTTGACTGCCTTCAGCTATAGCTCTTGTGCTCTCATCAATGACTTGTCTCCTTCTTTAAATGACTTTCTCAGTCTCTCATAATGTCTAGATACTCTCCATGCCTTCACCTCACAGCTCACAACCCTCTTGTTGACCCTCAGATACCCTCAGCTAGGAGATGGACTCAAGGCTTGATCTGCTGAACTCTTTGCTTTCAAATTCTTTCCTGATGACTTGAATGAGATTGAATTGGGATAATAACCTCTTGATAGGCTTCTAGAGATGAGAATAATGATTGGTCCCCTGTTGAATGACTTGCTATGCTTATGCTATGCAGATGGTTAGTCTATGTACATGACTCTATATGCAAATGCTAATGACATTGAAACATAAACCAAGTGAATAAGGTTGGGCAAATTTTAGGGTGCAACACTATGGAGTAAAACAAGTTCCCAGGGCTTGGTATAAAAGGCTGACTAATTCTCTTACTAACCATAGAGGAATAAACAAGACCCTTCTTTCTAACAATAAGAATGGCAAACTCATGATTGCTCAGACCTATGTGGATGACATAGTTTTTGGTAGAAAGTATGAGAAAGGGATAAACCAATATGTTAGTCAAATACAATCTGAGTCTGAGATGAGTTCGTGTGGAAAATTAACCTACCTTCTTGGGATACAAGTCATGCACCTAGAGGACCCCATATGTCTCTCACAAAGTCAGTACACCAAAAGCATTGACAAAAAGGTTGGGTAGGACAATGTTGACCACAAAAGAACATATGCACCTACTCATCTGAAGCTATCAAAAGATGGTCAAAACTTGTACAAGAGCTTGATAGGAAGCCTTTTGTATCAAAAAGCCAGCAGATCTGACATTACTTTTGCTGTTGATATATGTACTAAGTATCAAGCAAATCTTGAGGAAAGTCACATGAATCAAGTGAACATGATTCTCAAATATGTGAATGAGATCTGTGAATATGGCATACTCTGCTCTCATGAGTATGATCCTACCTTGACTGGGTACTGTGATGGCAGAAAGAGCATATCTGGTGGATGCTTTTTCTTAGAGAGCAACCTAATGTCTTGGTTCAAAAGGAAGCACGTTGCTGAAGTTGAACACAGAGCAGCTGGAAGTAGATATTCTCAGCTGGTCTAGATGAAGCCAATATTAACCAAATACAATGTCACTCAGAATGTCATGACATTGTACTGTGACCCAATCCAGCACAGCAGAACTAAGCACATGGGTCTTGTGGAAGACAAAGTAATTTCCTTGGAACATGTGTCCATTAAATCACAGCTAGCTGACATCTGTACAAAGGCTCTAAGTGCTGCTCCACTTGAGAATCAAAGAGAGGATGCATAGCAATTAATGGCACGTGAGGGTTTTACAAATTCAATGCAGTCCAAGACCTTGACCAATAAAGCTCTCCATCTCACACAAAAGCGTCTCGCCGCCCCCATTATCTTTCAACATCTCTCCCAGACCCTCATTCACGACAACAACATGACCTCTTGATGCTCCGCAAGTGCACGGAAATATCGAAGTAATATAAAAGATTGTCGAACCCACAGAGACCAATGTCAATCTACCGTTATCTATTGCTACGGCGTAAAGCTAAGGCTAATGGAGTTTGGAAAGTTAAATGCGGATGAAATTAAATGCAAAGGAAATAAAGATTTTTGGTTTAAAGAAATGCGGTAAAGGAATATCGGTATGTAACGCTTTAGCTATCGGGAATTCAGCAGGTTACCGGTGCCTTTTTGTCTATTGCAAACACTTTTCAGCAGAACTTACTCGTTTAAAGACCTTCGTCTCACGATGGTTGTTGACTCGGGTCATAATTCTAAGGGCCGAATGTACGCTTTCGCTGTCCCATTCGGGGTTAAAACTACTTTTTGTAAACAAACAGATTCTAATTTCTTTTAAAGCGCTCTCGCTGTATCTAAAATCAATGCCTAGTTTTTACTATCTGGACTAACCGCAGCTGTCGCTTGTTGGTTCGTACCTTAATATGGTTTCCCACTGTCGTGGCAAAACCACCGTAAATAGCTTCTCACTGTCGTGACAAAGGTTTATTTAGAATTTAGATTAAAAACTACGGCCAGAAAGGTTGTTTGTAGAAAAGGGGAAGATGCTGGTTACTATCGAATCCTATCCTACTAATTCAGTTACATACTGTTGCACCCCAAAATTTGCCCTCACAATACAAGACTTTATGTTCCAAGAAGGTTCACAAGGTTCACAAAATTCACAATTGGTCAGAAGAGTTGACAATTCCCTCAGACAATGCACCTCCTAAGCAGTGCATTCAAAACTAGGGTTTTGACTTTAATCAGGCTAAATGGACTTCCAAGACTTCAAGTGAGCTTCATAACATCTTATATGTGTATAAGAACCCCCATGTCAAGTTTCAAGACTTTTCTCAAAAGTTTGCTCAGTCAGATGATCAGATAAGTCAAAAGCAGTCAATGCAGTTAAAAGGTCAAACTGAGGTCAACTGTGGTCAAACCAAAGTCAAACTTCATGATTTTTTTTGCCAACATCAAAGAGAGGTTGGGTGAGAAATATTATCATAATAACTGTAATACCCCAAATTTTGCCCTAAGATTTGTCGTCGCATTTCATTGCATTTAATCAATTACTAACAAATTTGTGTAGTCGTTTGACTTTTTGCAGGTAAATATCGTATGGCATGCATTTTTTTTCTAAAAAGTAAAAATGGCACAATTGGCAGGAGGACATGTGTAAGGAGTTATGAGTGTGAGAGGTTGAGAGTTCGAATCTCACCTTTGTCATTTTTTTTGTTTTTTATTATTTTTACTCTAAATTTTTCTATCTTTCATTAAAAAAATAACAAAAATAGTTTTTTATTATTATTTAATTATTATTTTCGTATTTTAATTAAATCATTTTTTAAAATATTATTTTTTTCACTTTTTTCTAAATTATTCATAAAAATATCCAAAAAATCATAAAATAAAAAAATATTGAAAAAAATTTTGTTCTTTTTATAATATTTTTTATTTTAGGAATCAATAGGATTATTAGTTTTTATTTTAAGTTTATTTTAATTATTTTAAATTATTTAAATTTTATTTTTTCTTAACTAATTATTTAGTTTGGGCTTTAAAATGGGCTTTAGGGACATTATTGACAATTTGGTGTTAACCCTAATTTGTTCCCTATATATACATGTGTTGCCTTGTTGGAAAAAAAAGGGGAGAAGGAAAAAAAAACCTAAGAGGAGTGAGTGCCGTTTGCCGTTATTTAGTTTTCTTCTTCATCCATTACTATTGTTTCTTTTTCTTCATCGTTTACCGTTATTTATTTTCCTTCATCTATTACTGTTGTTTCTTTTTCTTCATCTTTTACCGTTATTTCTTTTTCTTCATCTATTACCGTTATTTCTTTTTCTTTATCTATTACTGTTACGTTTATATATATATAATTTTTAAATTGTTAGAGTTTATATATATAAGATTTTTGATCGAATTATGTCGATACGATGTTTGCACATTTGTGTGCATGACGCGTGACATTTGTGTTAGTTCGATCTGGTTGCGATGATCGCATTTTTGTGTGAGCAATAATACTATTTTTTGCTTAATTTCTTTTTCTTTGCGATAAATTTTGTTTCGTCCGATTTAGATCTGGTTGCGATGAGCGCATTTCTGCGTTAGCAACATTGTTGGGTTATTTGGCACATTTAAAATTCATTATTGCTTTATTATTATTATTATTATTATTATTATTATTATTATTATTATTATTATTATTATTATTATCATTATTTATTATTATTATCATTATTATCATTATTATTACCATTATTATTCTTATTGTTATCATTAATTTATTAAAATTTGTTATAATATAAAAATCTGTTTTTTAAAATAAATAACATTAACATCTTTTCCAAATTAATATGAAAACCTATTATTTTTAAGAAAAACTTTTTTTTTTAGATAAATTTAAAATAATAACTAAAATCTTTTTTTTAAAATAATAACTAGAACCGTTATTTATTTTATTTTATTATTGTTCAATTCAAATTTCATTATCATATTGTATCTGCTCCTCTCATGTAACCTCGCGAACTTAACAATCGCTCTTTAAATTCTGCCTTTAAATTTCTGCTTGCATGGTTTAAATTATGACATTATCTCTCTGTTTGCATGATTCAATTATCTCACGCGTTTACTATTATTTCTGTCACATTGCACACATCCGAAGGTTAGGTCTAACTGTTTGGCCGCCGCGCCAATAGTCCGTAAAACTTCACACATTCAATTTCAAATCCTCAAAACTACAAACTACAAACCCTAATTTTCAAAAATGCCTCGCCGCAGGCAAAATTACAATTTTACCCTTAGCATTAGGTCAAAGAGCCGCCGCGCTCATTTTAGGGTTTCCCGCCGTGGAATCCCTAATTTAACCCTAATTACAACTTAACATTTCAACGTAGAGATTTGGAGTTTCTACACTCCACGTAAGCGTGTCCTTAAGATGCGTTTATTCCCCTTGAGACCTTGACCACAGTCAAGAAGTTTCTAACCTCCCTATTGAGGGGAACTACGATTACTCTGATTCCACTCCCGTAAGGATACGTAGGCACAAGATGCGATGTCTTGCCGATTAAACTTAGAATTAACCCCCTTTATTATTTATTATTGCTTATTTATATTTTATTTATCTTTGCTATTTAATTATTTTGCTTATTATTTTGTAATTGTTTCTTGGATGTAAAGTTGTTTAATTATTTAATTATTATTATTAGTAATTAGGGAGTGTAACAACATGTATGTAATATTAAAATAAATTTAGATCACTTTTAAATAAAGATAATTAAAATAAACACGTCACACACGTAAGTCGATTTTAATCGCCGTCTCACTTCCTAAGGATATCCCTCAAGTTGCCTACGAATAATGGTTAAGTGGGGTGTATAAAGCAAGTCCCTCAAATAAAAAAATCATCAAAGTCCCTTATGGTTGCCTTTACGAATCGAGTCCCTTTCGAAAAATGATGATGGTCCCTTATATGTGCTTATTACATCCCACAATGGCCTTCAAAGTCAAATTGTCCCTCACATGTCTCTTAACATCCAAAGTAAGGACTATCTACTCCATTATAGTAGGGATAGTCTTACTAAAGGAAAGAATAAAGAATAAGAAAGACCTTTAAACATTAGGGTAGGTTACTCCTAGGTGCTTGCTCACTTCAAAACTGTTTCACACTTAAACAAATTTTCAACAAGTTTTCAAACAAGTTCTTAACACATCCTTACATGGATTATTTATTAACTATTCTGAAAATTTTCTATTCACACACTACACTTTCAAAACAATTCAAAAGTGAGCTTAAGTACCTAAGAGCCCATGGATAACCATGGATGAAAAGGGTGCTAACACCTTCCCTTTTCATAACCTACCCCCCGGACCCAAAATATTCTCTAAGGTCTTTCCTGTTCTTTTATAACCTTTCCTTATGGATAAAATAAAAGTCGGTGGCGACTCTTGCTATCCGCAACATTGTTTAAAGTCAGTTCTCCCACCGTGTTACAGAACTGGCGACTCTGCTGGGGACCTATTTAAGAGGGGTACCCTTAGGAATTAAGATCACTTTAAATTGTTTGCCTTGTTTGCTTTATTATTATGTTGTTGGGGTGCTCTTATGTGTGAAAGGTCCTAACCCGGATCTAGTGTACCTTAGGTAAATGGCAATAGACCAAGGAAACTGTACGACGTATATCGATACGGTTGATCTGGTGGCCATAGTTAGTGCGACTTCTTGGTTGGTGCTTATATTCCTTAAGTCAAGTTGAGGATAATATTGAGGCTGCCATATGTTGTCAATGCACTAACTGACTTTTAGAACCCTAGTTAACTCATCTTGGCCTTTAGAAAGTAGTGAGGTAACCGGCTTTGGTGCAGACTGAAGTTGGTTGACACTCGATACTACGCTCATTGAGATCTTAAACTTGGAGGGTTTTTGTTGGCAAGTAAGTTGCCTTCTGAACAACCACCCTTGTGAAGGATCAATGATATTGAGATCCCTTAGAACCTGGTTACTTTTGTAGGACAGGATGAACCATCTAACTTCAGGGGAGGGTACTTGCCTTTGAACCTCATGCAAGCCTTTAAACCTAGGGCTATGGTGTGACTTGTTTGTGTGTGCCACATGTTTGTGATTGAGCATGACATCATGACATCATCATGCATCATAAGCATATCATTTTCCCTAACCATTTCAAGGACCAAAGGATTTATCTTTGTTCTTTGTTGCAGGTCATGGCTTCTGCTCGTAGAAACACCATCAGGATCAACTTTGTAGGGATACCTGCTAAGCTCAAAGAGTTGGTTTCCCTAGTGCCTGATCATTCCCAGTTCAACAAGAGACATGGTCACTTATTGGATCTAGTTACTTCAGGGTTCAGTGAAGACATGATGAGTGTGCTGTTTCAGTTCTTTGACCCTAAGCACCATTGCTTTACATTTCCTGATTATCAGCTGGTTCCAACCATGGAGGAGTTCTCTAAACTTCTGGGTATACCTGTTCTTGATCAGAAGCCATTCACAGGCTTAGAGAAGGAGCTTAAACCAGAAGTTATTGTTGCAGCTCTACATCTGAAGAAGTCTGACATTGTTCTAGAGACGAGAAGTGGAGTTAAAGGTATTCTTGCCAAGGTATTAGTGGATAAAGCTCAAATGTTCTTGAAGGCTATGAGCTACGATGCTTTTGAGGAGATCTTAGCCTTATTGATTTATGGCTTAGTGTTGTTCCCCAATCCTGATCAGTTCATAGACGTTCATGCCATCAACATATTCCTGAGTCACAATCCAGTGCCTACCTTACTTGGAGACATCCTACATTCTCTTCACACCCGTACTACAAGGGCAAGAGGAACTTTGATGTGCTGCATACCTTTACTTTCTAGGTGGTTTATTTCTCACCTTCCTCGCTCAGTAATGAAGAATGAGCAAGGGTTCAGATGGTCCAAGAGGATCATGTCACTATCTCACTCAGACATCCATTGGTGCTCCAGATCTATGGAGAATGTCACCATCATTGACCGTTGTGGGGAGTTTCCTAATGTGCCACTTCTAGGCATAAGAGGAGGCATCACCTACAACCCATCTCTAGCTTTACGACAGTTTGGTTACGCCCGGAGCGATGGTCCACATGACATGTTGATTCAGGGCATTGTGTTTGATTACGACAACGATCTTCAGGGTTACCGTCAGAGATTCATCCGAGCTTGGGGAAAGGTAAACAGGATTGACAGCAAGACACTGGAAGCCTAAGTACACCATTCCTATGGAGGCTTATCTCAGATGGGTACGATTTCGTGCTCAGACACTCATGATGCCATATCCTGCCATCCTACCAGTTACCATGGAACCTGTTGCTGAAGGAGACACAGCTTATACCATCCTTCACCCAGACATGCTTACTGATATGGAAGACTTGCAGAGATCATGGATCCAACTGAACGAGCAAAGGGATACTTTCGAGGCTCATTACAAAGCAAGCCAAGCAAGGATCCTAGAGCTAACAAAGCTAATTCATGAGGAACGAAACCTCAACTCATACCTCAACACAAAGAGGAAACGTCCATGGGAGACTTAAAACCCCATCTTTTGTACTTATTTCGTTTTCATTTTTTGTAAGCCTAAAAGGCAAAACAAGTTATTACTAATAAAAAGTTACGTTCTTGATTGTTTAAGCAAATTTAAATCCTGCGGTCCTTGAAAACATTGCATATGCATTCCCATATCATTGCATCACAGGTTTATAATTGTGCACAGGTTTCTCATCTTCTCGCTGTTTATTTCAGCAATGGCTCTTGAACAATCAGTTAAGGATCTCCAGGCACAGAATGCACAGTTCCAAGAGCTGATCCTGAACCTATCCAAGGGGCAGGATGAATTGAAGACACTGCTGGCCAAGAAGACTAAGAAGGCTAGAAGGTCTGCTGGGTTGCTCAACATGGGAAGAAGGTTCAAAGGTCCTGCCAAGACCAAGGAACAGGTTGAAGACTATGAATCTGAAGGATCTGAGCAGGAGAGAGGCAGTCTCCACAACACTATGGGGGACTCTGATTCTGAGGCTAACTACTACCATGAGCCTAACGAAGACAAATTCAAGATGCTGGTGGATAGAATGGATGCTATGGAATTACAGAAATCATCTGGGCTGGATTTTGAGGATTTGAGTTTGATATCTGGGGTTGTGATACCCATTGGTTTCAAAGTTCCTACATTTGTTGTCTATGATGGGGTCTCTTGTCCCAAATTGCATCTGAGGTCTTATGTCAGAAGAATTCAACCCCACACTGCTGATAAAAAGTTGTGGATCCATTTCTTTCAAGAGAGTTTATCTGGAGCTCAGTTAGAGTGGTATTATCAGTTGGAGAGTGTCAACATCAGAGACTGGAATGATCTTGCTGAAGCGTTTTATAGACAGTACCAATACAATGCTGACTTAGCCCCCACTCGCATGCAGCTTCAAAGCATGTCTATGGGTGCCAAAGAAAGCTTTAAGGAGTATGCTCAGAAGTGGAGAGACTTAGCTGGAAGAGTTCAACCCCCTTTGACTGATAGGGAATTGGTTGATATGTTCATGTGTACGCTGAATGGTCCGTTTTACAGTCATCTCATTGGAAGCTCATCATCTGGCTTCACTGAGTTGATCATGACAGGAGAGCGAGTAGAGAATGGTATCAAGAGTGGTAAGATCCAAGTGGGCACTTCTTCATCAGGTGCTGCAAAGAAGCCTCCCACTGGGAAGAAAGAATCTAATGCTGTGTATGGTCAGCCTGATCGTAACAGAAGGCATCAGTCTGTTAGTGCAGTTCATATTTCAAATCCAACTCCTGCAACAACAGAGCAGCCTCAAGGCAACCAACAGAGGGCTAGAAGACAGTTCACGAAGATCAACATGTCAAGGCATTGCAACACTTGTTGAAGGCTGAACTTATTACCCTGAGGGAGGCTCCTCAGAATCCCAATGTTACCTCTCCCAAGTACAATCCCAATGCACGATGTGCATATCATTCAAACTGTCCAGGACATGATACTAATAACTGCTGGGTCTTGAAGAACAAAATTCAGGATATGATTGATGCTGGAGAAATTGAGTTTGATCCACCAGGTACTCCAAATGTGATTACAGCTCCAATGCCAAATCACGAGAAGACTGTCAACGCCATTGATGAAGATATTGATGAAGATCTGCATGTCTATTCAGTTATGGAGTTGAGCACACCATTGTCTGTTATCAAAAAGAGGTTAGTACAAGCTGGGATCTTTCCAGGTTTTCATGAAGATTGTCTATATTGTACCTATAAGCCGGATAGTTGCTTCATTTTGAGAGATGGGATTCAACGTCTCATGGATAAATATACTATAGTGTTTGAAAGAAGACCAGCATCTGTAGAAAGTATGGTGGATCATCTGACTCAGGGTAAGAAGATTGAAGAGGTTGACATGGTTGACAAAGTACCACTAAGAATCACTTCAAAGGGTCCCATTAAAATCACTCATCAGGGCCCAATCAAGATTACTGCTGAAGGTCCTGTGAAAGTTGTTGCTGAAGCCAGAGTAGCTCCTCTGATCATTACCACTCCTGGTCCTATTCCTTATACATCTGACAAAGCTGTGCCTTGGCACTATGGGTCTGATGTTTACATCCATGGTGTCAAGCAGGAGCCCTTACCCGATATGCCTGTTGACATTAATAATATTGCTGGATCTAGCAAGATCACTCGTAGTGGAAGAGTCTTCTCTCCTCCAGTTGCTTCTAAGAGTGCAGTTACTCCTGCTGTTACTTCCACCACTGATGCTCGGGGCAAGGGTCCTGTTATTGAGCCTGTATCTACTGATGTGCCAGCTGCTGATGACCTCTCTAAGCAGATGGAAGAAGTATTGAAAATCATTCGCAAGAGTGATTATGATATTGTTGATCAGCTGGGGCATACTCCCTCAAAGATTTCCATGCTCTCCCTGTTATTATGTTCTGAGGCTCATGCCAAGTCATTGATCAAGTTTCTAAAGATGGCTCATGTACCCAGTGCAATTTCTGTGGACCAGTTTGAGAATTGTGTTGCTCACCTGACCTATGACAACGGGTTAGGATTTTCTGATGCTGACTTGACCCCTGCCAAGAGGGATCATAACAGGGCCTTGCATATTTCAATTGAATGCAGGGGCACTACCCTGTCTCATGTGCTGATAGACAATGGTTCCTCTCTGAATGTGTTGCCTAAGGAAGTCCTGAACAAGCTGAGTCCTGAAGATACGGTATTGAAGCCCAGTAATATTGTGGTAAAGGCTTTTGATGGTTCTAGAAGAGTAGTGCATGGGGAAATTGATCTTCCAATCAAGGTTGGCTCTCAGATGTTTACTGCTACATTCTATGTGATGGATATTCGTCCTTCGTACTCATGTCTGCTTGGTCGTCCCTGGATCCATGGGGCAGGTGCTGTGACCTCCACATTACATCAAAAGTTGAGATATCCGGTGAATGGAAAAGTTGTTACCGTCTTTGGAGAGGAAGAATACATTGTCAGCCATGTAAACACTTTCAAGTATCTGGAAATAGAAGGTGAATACATTGAAACTCCATGTCAGTCATTTGAAGTGGTTCCCTGGGCTGTTAAGGATTGTGTGACTCCTCCTGCTGTGAAGAAGGTTCCTGTGGTCATCAGAAACCCTCCAACAATGGCAATGGCCTCCCTCAATGATGCAAAAGCTGTGGTGGAAGAAGGTGGTTGTACTATTTGGGGTCAGCTTCCTGATATTCCATACAAGTCTGACAAGTTTGGTTTGGGTTTCACTGCAGAGTCCCGGGAGGCTGTTCGTCGTGCTCGTGCTGTTCGTATCACCAATCAAGGGGTTATCAATGCTGTGGGAGATCAAGATGAAGACTACAACTTGGAGGCATGGATTTTTCCTACTGTGGGTGCTGGACTCAATAATTGGAAAGCTGAAGATGTTATCCCTATCTCCTTTAGTCAGGAGTAAATACTATTACTGTGTTATGTTTTTAAATTTATAATTTCTGGAACAATTAAAACTTTCAAGCCATGTGCCTTACCCGGGACACAATGGTGTGCTTGTTACGGGTTGTCATTTCATTTGCATACTTCATTCAATAAAATCAGTGGACGTTTCGTTTTCGTAAATATTGTGTTCCTTGTCTTTCTTTTTCTTTTATTTTTGCTTTATCAGCTATGTGTTCTTACACACACCCACGTCACTAAAATACAGATCCTCATCCACTCTGGATCCAGTTGATAATAGTTCTACTATTGCCAATTACAATTTCGAGAATCCGATCTATCAAACTGAAGACGAAGACGAGGACGATTGTGAAATACCTGTAGAGCTTGCTAGGTTGTTACAACAAGAAGAGAAAGCTATACAGCCACATGAAGAGCCAGTCGAAGTTGTGAATCTGGGAACTGAAGAAAACAGAAAAGAGGTCAAGATAGGGGCTGATTTAGAGGACAGTGTCAAGAGCAGGTTGGTTCAGATGCTACGTGACTATGTGGAGATCTTTGCTTGGTCTTATGAAGATATGCCAGGGTTGGATACGGACATTGTGGTTCACCGTTTGCCAGTGAAAGAAGATTGTCGTCCAAAGAAGCAGAAGGTTCGTCGTATGCGTCCTGAAATGTCAGAAAAGATCAAAGCAGAGGTAATGAAACAGTTCAATGCAGGGTTCTTGGCCGTAACTTCTTATCCTCAGTGGGTTGCAAATGTGGTACCAGTTCCTAAGAAAGATGGTAAGGTACGTATGTGTGTAGACTACAGAGATCTGAACAAGGCTAGCCCTAAAGACGACTTTCCACTTCCTCATATCGACATTCTGGTAGACAACACTGCTCAGCATAAGGTATTCTCTTTTATGGATGGTTTCTCTGGTTACAATCAAATCAAGATGGCACCTGAAGATATGGAGAAGACAACATTTGTGACACAGTGGGGCACCTTTTGCTATAAGGTAATGCCATTTGGTTTGAAGAATGCAGGGGCAACATATCAGCGTGCTATGGTGGCTTTGTTTCATGATATGATTCATCATGAGATAGAGGTATATGTGGATGATATGATAGCCAGGTCTCAGAATGAAGAACAACATCTTGATCATCTGCACAAGTTGTTTGAGAGGTTGAAGAAATACAGGTTGAGATTAAATCCAAACAAGTGTACTTTTGGAGTTAGATCTGGAAAGCTCCTGGGTTTCATTGTCAGTGGAAAAGGTATTGAAGTGGATCCTGCAAAAGTGAAAGCTATACGAGAGATGCCAGCTCCCCGTACTGAGAAGGAGGTTAGAGGTTTCTTGGGACGATTGAACTACATTGCAAGATTTATTTCCCAATTAACTACCATCTGTGAGCCAATCTTCAAGTTGTTGAAGAAAGATCAGGTGATGGAATGGAATGATGAGTGCCAGACTGCCTTTGATGAAATCAAGAGATATTTGCTAGAACCTCCAATTTTAATGCCACCAGTTGATGGAAGACCCTTGATTATGTATTTAACAGTATTAGACAACTCAATGGGGTGTGTATTGGGGCAACATGACGAGTCTGGTCGAAAAGAGCAGGCAATATACTACCTTAGCAAAAAGTTTACCGACTGTGAAACAAGATACTCACTGCTCGAGAAAACTTGCTGCGCTTTGGCATGGGCTGCTCGCCGACTAAGACAGTATATGTTGACCCATACTACCTTGTTGATTTCAAAGATGGATCCAATCAAGTACATATTTGAGAAACCTGCTCTCTCCGGAAGAATTGCAAGATGGCAAATGATCTTGACGGAATATGATATACAGTATACTACTCAGAAGGCCATTAAGGGGAGTGTTGTTGCTGATCATTTGGCTCATCAAGCAGTAGACGATTACCAGTCAATGAATTTTGAGTTCCCTGATGAAGACATTATGTCTGTTACCAAAGAACCTGGACAATATGACGGACCTGAACAAGGATCCCGATGGACTATGGTTTTTGATGGTGCCTTCAATGCACATGGTAATGGTGTTGGTGTTGTGATTAGTTCCCCTGAAGGTTGTCATACCCCGATTACTGCCAGACTTTGTTTCTATTGTACCAATAACATGGCTGAGTATGAGGCATGTATCATGGGTATGCAAGTTGCTATTGATATGAAGATTCAGTTCCTTGAGGTGTATGGAGATTCAGCTCTGGTAGTAAGTCAGATTAAAGAAGATTGGGATACAAAGCATGATAATCTCATTCCTTACAGAGAACATGTGTTGTCTTTGATCCCACATTTCAAAGAGATTACTTTTGGACATATTCCACGAAGAGAGAATCAGTTGGCAGACGCATTGGCCACCATGGCATCTATGTTTGAGATCAGCTGGGATGATGAAGCTCCCAAGATTACCATTGATAGATTTGAGAAGCCTGCATACTGCAATGAGATTGACACTGAAGGGGCAGAGGAGAAGCCTTGGTTCTATGAAGTGAAAAACTATCTTGAAGCTCAGGAGTTCCCTGAAGGGGCATCTGTCAAAGATAGGAAGTTCCTGAGAAGGTTTTCTGCTAAGTTCTTTCTGAGTAATGGCATTCTGTATAAGCGTAATCATGATTCAACTATGCTTCGTTGTGTGGATAAGAAGGAAGCTACAGAAATTATGGAAGAGATGCATGATGGGACCTTTGGCACTCATTCTAGTGGTCATACCATGGCAAAGAAGATTTTGAGAGCAGGTTACTATTGGTCTACCATGGAAGCTGATTGCTATCAACACTCCAGAACATGTCACAAATGTCAAATCTATGCTGATAAAGTACATGTACCTCCATCTCCATTGAATGTGTTGACTGCTCCTTGGCCCTTTGCCATGTGGGGCATTGATATGATTGGTGAGATCAAGCCTACTGCTTCTAATGGGCATCGTTTCATCCTGGTTGCTATTGATTACTTTACGAAGTGGGTAGAGGCAGCTTCATTTGCATCTGTGACTAAGAATGTTGTGGCTCGGTTCATTAAGAATAATCTCATATGTAGGTATGGTACCCCTGAAAGGATTATCACTGACAATGGCTCTAATCTGAACAACACTATGATTACTGATCTCTGTACGCAGTTCAAGATTAAGCATCACAACTCTTCTCCGTATCGTCCAAAGATGAATGGGGCAGTTGAAGCTGCTAATAAGAACATTAAGAAGATTGTACAGAAGATGAATGTTACTTACAAGGATTGGCACGAGATGTTACCATTTGCTCTGCATGGTTATCGTACTACAATACGTACTTCAACAGGGGCAACCCCATTCTCCTTAGTCTATGGTATGGAAGCAGTTCTGCCTATTGAAGTTCAGATCCCCTCCTTGAGAATTATGAAGGATGCAGGCTTGGATGAAGATGAGTGGATTCAGACTCGACTTGACCAGATAAATTTGATTGATGAGAAAAGGTTAGCAGCAGTTTGTCATGGCCAGATGTACCAAAAACGGATGATCAAAGCTTTTAACAAGAAGGTTAAGCCAAAGGTATATCAGGCTGGTGACTTGGTAATCAAGCGTATCATATTACCACAGGGTGATCCTAGGGGCAAGTGGACTCCAACATATGAGGGACCATTTGTAGTCAAGACAGTGTTCTCAGGAGGTGCCATGATACTGACTGCAATGGATGGTGAAGACTTCCCACAACCTGTAAACGCAGACATAGTTAAAAAATACTACGCATAAAAAGAGACCCGCTAGGTTGACAGGCCTAGGCAAAAATAAGGGCATCCCGGCAAACCAAAAGGGTTTGGGCAAAAATTAGGGATATATATATAAAAAGATGTACACCCGGCAAGTCGAAAACCTGAAAAGACGGCTTGGGCAAAAAAGGGTATCCCGGTGGATTGAAAACCTGAAAGGGCAATCCAGGCAAAAGTTAGGGATTAAAGCGTATGATTATGTCTCGTTTGGGTCACTCATGAAACTGCAACCAGTTGTACTACTTACTCAAGATCAAACAGATAAAGCTCAATCCAATCGTTTCCGTCTCAACAGCAAGAAGATGAGATACTTGAGTGGCAATAGTAGAATTGAAACTCAATAGGATTATTTCCCACATAGCTGATTCTTTTTGTAAAACTTCATGACAAAATTCTCTTACTAGGGTTTATGTCTCCTTGTACAAACTTACCCGTGTATGGGTCACTTTTGATATAAATAAATTCCATCTTTTGAATCCAGATTTACTTTTACCCTATTTACATAAGCGAAACGTCCATTGGTTGTGTTTGAATGTATGTATGCCTTTGAATATGATTGATGTTTACCAGAAACGCATGTATGCTTTTAATATGATTGATGTTTACCAGAAATGCATGAAAATGCAGTAATAGTATTTACTAAGGACGAACGAGGGAAGGATTTCAACGAAGCTTCGCCGGTTCATCTTTACAAGACAGTTACAAACCATCAGTAGGACTAATCCATTTTCACAAAGTCTAATCTCCCCTGGAATTTATATCCATCTCTTTTATCCTCATACGGATATACGGGAAATTACTTTCCAATAAGGGCACGATGAACGAAGACGGGATGTTATACTTATCCTACTATCAAACGAAAACGAAGGTTATCTATACCCTACTATCCCCAACAACGGGAGGTTATCTATACCTTGTTATCCCCAACAACGGGAGGTTATCTATACCTTGTTATCCCCAGCAGACGGAGGGTTATATATTCTTCAACAACGAATCGGGATTTATTTTCCTTGGCCAGCAGTTGTTATACAAGGATATCCAGACACTTCCATCAGTGTCATAGCATACATACATCATTTACATCATACCATAACATATATGCCTATAGTACATTACCTAAGTGCATCATGTCATACATGCATACATAAAGCATAAACTAATGTTGTTATACAGAATGCTACCTTGTTTTCAGGTTAATTATCCAACAAACAATCTTATGATCTTTGGGACTGCTTTATTGTAACCTCAGGGTTACTTTATCCTCCTGATGAGCTTCTTATTACTTTGGGACTGCTTTATTGTAACCTCAGGGTTATTTTATCCTCCTGATAGCCTCTCATGACTTCAAGACTGCTTTAGAGCTACTGATTACTCTATCCTCCTGAAATCATCCTATTACTTCAAGACCGCTTTAGAGCTATTCATTGCTCTATCCTCATGAGGTCATATTACTACTTCAAGACTGCTTTAGAGCTATTCATTGCTCTATCCTCCTGAAGCCATCTAATTATTTCAAGACTGCTTTAGAGTTATCCATTGCTCTATCCTCCTGAAATTACATTATTATTTCAAGACTGCTTTAGAGCTATCCATTGCTCTATCCTCCTGAAATCATTACTTCAAGACTGCTTTCGAGCTATTGATTGCTCTATCCTCCTGAAGACATATCACATTATTATTTCAAGACTGCTTTAGAGCTGTTGATTGCTCTATCCTACTGAAGCCATTCTATTACTTCAAGACTGCTTTAGAGCTATTGATTGCTCTATCCTCCTGAAGCCATTATTACTTCAAGACTGCTTTAGAGCTA